>VWYH01003002.1:789065-1089395 GCA_013399365.1 Pampusana beccarii
AAGGAAGGAAGGAAGGAAGGAAGGAAGGAAGGAAGGAAGGAAGGAAGGAAGGAAGGAAGGAAGGAAAGGAAGGAAAGAAATGAAAGAAATGACTTCTGAGGAGACATTAGAGGAACAGCAGGAGGGTGCTTAGTGTTGCTTTCCCTGTGTGCCATTTTTGGTGCAGAGAATAAAATAGTAATGCCTATTTATCAGTTTCTCTTTATTGCTAAGCAGACTAAATCTCTAAACAGCCAAATTACTTCTTTAGCAAAGAGAGATTTGCACAGACTTGACATTAAGACACTAATCTTTATTTCTCATTATGACCACACGTAAAATTTTGTCTAGCCTACAGTTTGGCCTTTCATAGGCGAGATAGCTGTGTGAGTATCTGCTGGTGCTATAACTCTGCCACAGTGATTCAGAAGGAAAAAGGAATAAAGAAGAAACACTATAATGCTGCAGCCTCAGATCTGAGTCTTTTCTTCCCTGCTTATACTCATTACCCTTCTGTTGCATTCACGTTAAGGCATAAAAGAACACAGTGCCTGATACTCACTTATGCCACTGTCATACAGACAGCTAAGCCTTAAAACACATTCATTGCTGGAACATGGCATGATACCACAAATAATAATTATGGCACTGACTTCAGAAAAGATCACACAGCAAGCACTAGCCTACAGCAACAAAGCATTTCATTTCCTAGTATCTTTCTTTTTCAGTACAAGCTATACAAAATGACCTAAATTAAAAACTCTTGATGGAAGAAGAAGTAAAACAAGAACCCTAGACAATTCAAGAAGAATACATGAGCTACTTAAAGGCTGGAAAAACAAAAGGCAAAGCAAATGGCACCATATTGGGCAATGTAAAACCAGGTTGTTGTATTTTAAATGGCACTCAACTGATCCTTCTGTTTGCTTGTTCCAGGTTTGCAAATTGCCTTAGATGCACATGGTTTCACATTAGGGTTGACAATCCCTCTTCATAAATTCCTTTTTTAAAAAAAAAAATTATGGCATTTGATGTGATTATCACTCTTTTTCCCTCCCTCTATTTATTGGACTGGGAGTGGGAGGTACAAGAGAGAAGTGAGGCTCTATAACATCTCTTAATCTTTTTTTTACATGGGACAAAGATATTTCATCTTTCCCAAATAGATAGCACATGAAAACTTCTGAGTATGACGTGCAGAGATAAATAACAAAAAAAACCAACCTTAATATTTCTAATCAGTGATTTATAGATTTTATCAGCAGATCCTGCAAGCCAGTTGGCATTCACTTTAAGTTTGTATTTTTAGGAAACTAAATTTGAAGCTTCAGAGCAGCATTCAGTTCTGCTTTCAAGTACTTGTTACCTGTAAATTTAAAATCAATCCCTCTTTTTCTCGAGCACTGATGAGTCCGCATAGTGAGGCTGTGAGGTCAAACATGATGGTTTTTCACTGGAACTGCTTCACTTGAGAAGTGCTAATGGCAGAACTTGAAAAGAAAATTTACATTTTCAACATGGCCTTGCTTTTAGGATGGAAGCACACCTAAGAAGTGGAAGAGCCGGTTTTCACTGAAGTGTTATTGGACCAGCATGAAATAATCTACTTGAAGCAAAGAAGATTTTTGTCTGAGATCAAGCCTCATCTATGAGCTAACAATGATTTATTAAGCTCTTATTAGAGATTTCTTGACCTATCTGTATCCAGTGCCTACTGACTTTCTGAAGTCGTTTAAGGAGCACTTCAGGTTCAAGTAAAATTTATCAACAGATAGCATAAGTTCACATAATTCTTTTTCACTAGTTTGATGATCCTATCGTATGTGACCAGCAAGCCCTTTTTTCGAGACAGAGAAAGGGAGAAACAGAATTATAGTGACAACCTGACCCAGCAGAGGAAAAAGAAAGTAATCAGATTAAAAAGTAATTTTCTCTGACTGCCTTAGTATTTTTGTGTTGTGGTGGCCTTGTATAGTTTTGCTTTGTGTAACAGTCCCAGTTTCGGGGCTATCTTAAAAATAATGTGAGCAAATAAAGAAAAGAAATAAAATAAATCCTTGTTGTGTGAGGAAACTTTCTTTCCCTTCCCAACTCCTATCAAACAAGTGTCTAGAAATGCTCTTTCTCTTTATGTAGCTTTTTTAAAAGCTTTGGGAACTTTACATTGTCAGTCATGTAAATAAGTAATAGTTAGGCACTCATAGGCACTAATTTACTGACCTGATTGTCTTAGCAGCTTTGCTGTTGCCAGGAGCTCTGGTCTGGGATGCTGTTGAGGTTTGCCCAGTGCTGTTACTTGGTGCTTATCCACGTGGACACCAGTGATTCTGCTGGTGGAGATCTGGAGCACACTAAGAGTTACTGCACATCTCTAGAGCCTGAGAAATGAGTTCATAGGTTCATTCAGGCCTTTTTATGATTTCCAGTGTGTCTCCACACTAGACCTTTGAAGGGAATGTGTAAACAGATGTGGACATCGCTGGCTTGAAGATCCACATCACCCCACCCACTTGAATCTCACCTTCCTCATTTAATGGAAGTGGATCACTAAGAGAGGAGGGTACCAGGACTGGAGGAACATAACAATATGTCACAGAAGTTGCACTCTTCCTTCTCTTCTGAACATATCTGCGTATTTGATTGCAGTGGACTGTTAAAGAATGTATGTCAAACTCCTCCAAAACGGGTTGAGAAAAACACAGGAATGAAAAGTCAGCATCTGGAGCAAGTTCATAATATCAATACCCCCCACCAGAGCAGATAGAACTAAGAGTGCCAACTTTTAATAGTTTCATAAAATTAGTTTTAATCTAATCTTTGAGAACATTTTGGGGAGGCAAATACTCACACAAAATGAGTTACCAAGTCTTCTGTGATAGCTCTGTATAGGTCCACTTTTATTGTTTTCCTTCTATCTCACTTTCTCTTCACTTCCATAACAAAATAAGAAAAGACGTGTGACAAAAAAAGCAAGAAGAAATGGTGGAGAAAAAACCTCCTCCTTCCCTCCAAATTTCAAAAAGTGACTGACTGCTATCTGAAATGCAAGATGTATATACAGCCCTATGTAAAGAAATTGCCAAAGCCATGGCATTTAAGAACCTTGACCACAAACTAAAATGTGAGTACCCCTTTGTGATGCATCATTTCACTGGAAGAGTTCAGTGAAAATCTAAAATTTTGTGTGCCTGCTTTGAATTCACGCAAATACTGTTCTTTTCCTTTTCACTCTTATTATGCAACTCTTCATAAAAAAAGAAAAACCAAATTTTCCTCATACTGAAAAGAAGGGGGTGGTTGGATAATACCAGTTCTCCATATTTGAAACCACATTGTCTGCTACTTGCAGAAACACTATGGAAGATGGTTAATCCATCATTGCTTTATAATGTCAGAGAGAGTTCCCTGAAGGAAAAGTATCTCCTGGAAAAAGTGTGCAATACCGTAAATGGCTATGTTATATTTAGACATCAAGGGATGATATACAGAGGGGCTTCTGAAAAATCAAATAATACTTCTGATACTATCCTACGGCAAGACTAGAGGCTGCCTTTTGTCACTAGGGTAGTGCATATGCTACTACAAATGTATGCTGCAAGGATTTTCTTATTGTCTATAAAATTGATTTTTAGATAAAAATTAAGAGACAGATCAGTAAATTCTGCCATGGTTGTGACACCATTTACTTTCTCCAAAAGCTCTATTTATGCCCAGTATGAAAAGTCTTTGATAATCTGCACATATTTCTGCACTTTATTATGTTACAGTGCTAGCCCAATCATTTTGAAAAAAGTCTGTATCATAATGTTTGTAAAAAAATGCAGGGTTTGAATATAGTTTGATAGACTGTTTATTATAGAGAAATCTACATACAGCTAAAAAATGAGATCATAAAATCTAATTCTGTTCATTCAAGTATTTAGATTCAGTTTTGTATTCTGGAGCTATACTCATAAGTAATTTTTCTTTATGTTCTTCTGCCTGTGTTTTTCTTTAATGACTGGTAAAAAAGTCATAGCTAGGAGCCTTCAAATAACAGAGTCAATTTTCCTTTAGCAGAAGTAATAACTTGCACATCTGAAACATTTTCAATACCTTAACCTAAGCCAATACAGGTAAGACCACTCGAGAAAATACTAAAGAAGCTACAGTGAAATAGTCTGGACAACCAGATATTAATCATTATTGTCTCTTCTCTCTGTTCAAGTGGTATTTTGAAGACATTTACAAGCATTCAATGCAATTAGTTTCTGGACTGGTTATCAATCAATAGACACTGCAACGCCCTCCTTCTGTAGCCCCCCTGAGGTACAATTCTTTCCAGTCTCCTCAGACATATCTCTCACTAAAGGAAAAAAAAAAAAAAAAGACCAATCCTATGTTTAATTCATCTTGGGCTGCCTGCATAAGACCAATAAGCACTGTAACAAAACAAAACACAACACAACCATAACCCCCCTCCCATACCATAGCTTTGTGTTGCCAAATATCTCACTTCCTTTTTGTCTTCTGACTAGGCAAATGAAGCCCAACACTCAGTTCTAAGAAACACCTTATTTCAGTCTTGCTAATTCCAGGTGTGCCCAGTTATGAATTTGTACATTCCTATGGCCACATGCCCTTATTGCCTTCGAAAGGAAAATGTGATTATTTTAGGTATAGTAGTAACCTTCTGGTCTTTCTGTTTCCCTTTACACGTTGAAAAACGTTCTTACTTCCCAGTTTCCTTCCAGACTCATGAGGTTTGGAAATTTTTATTTTTCATAAATGAGATTCTCATATCCACATGATTCAGGAAGTATGATATCGAAGGGAAAAATGAAGCTATGAAACTCAGTAAAACTGGTGGAGTCAATTGGAGTAATGTCAATCACACAGCAGATATGCTTACAAAACTAAGCAGTGTGGCTTCCCAAATTCACTGAGCTGAGGCAAAAAAGTGTGCTATAAATATCTGGTGCTTTGGGGAATAAAGTGTCTGGTCTGATTGCACTGTTAAGTGTTGCAGAACCGTTTGCCAAAATGAACAGGGCTAAATGAAAGGCAGTTCTACAGGATTACCTACCTGCACCCCTAGGGAAGGTAAAACAAGGGACTCCACAAGGAGCGTTCCTGTACGTCTAATACCTGATGCTTATAACCACAGAAGAGCCTTGGTCTTGCCCTGTGATAGTTCTGACTTACCTGAGAGAAGGAAGGTCAAAGTGATCTGTTAAAAATGGGCTCTGCAGCGAAGAGGAGGCTGCAGGGAAATTCCAGAAGGCTGTGTAGGTTTTTGCCAGGGAAGACAGTGATAAGATTGTAGGCAGGGGTGGGATGAGGCACATCTGCCTCGGCTGTTGTTGTGGAGTTCAGCTTAGGAAAACGAAATTATTAACCCTGGTCTTTCAGTTCATGCTGATTTTATTGTGCTTTGTTTAGCAGAAGATGTCTGTGCCACTTGGCCAGTTGTCATAGCTCCAAAAGGAGGACCTGCAGGTGAAACTGGACCAGCTTAGAATCACAGAATCACAGAATGTCCTGAGATGGAAGGGAACCACAAGGATCATCGAGTCCAACTCCTGCCCCTGCACAGGACAACCCCACAGTTCACACCATGTGTCTGAGGGCCTTGTCCAGTCTCTTCTTGAACACTGTCAGGCTTGGGGCCGTGACACCTCCCTGGGGAGCCTGTTCCAGTGTCCACCACCCTCTGGGGGAAGAACCTTTTCCTCATGCCCAACCTGAACCTCCCCTGGCACATCTTCCTGCCATTCCCTCGGGTNGGCCCTAAAGCTTGAACTCATCATGGCTGGAAGAAGGGGGGGAAGATGGTGCAACTTTTCTGTTTGGGTAATTTTCTGAGAGCAAAATGGGGCCAGGCAGTCAGGGGGAAGTGGTTTAAAGCACACAGCCAGTGAAGATAAAGGGATACAGTCTTGTGACTGGAGAGATTTTTTTGATGACACTCAAGGAGCAACATGCTGCTTCCCCTCTTACCAAATATCCAGGACTTTTGCAGATTACAGTGTTTAACTTCCCTTCAAATATGAAGCTGCCAAACTCATTTTGTTGGTGCTCAAGTAAAACAGAGGAAAGGGCCAGGAAAGTTGTCCTTCAACATGGAATTAAGAAAACGCTTCTTTATCCTTCAGCTAGCCTAAATGGAGTCTCTCTACCCTGTAGCCAGCAGAGTCTAACAAGTACAGATGCAGAGGTTCTGTGAAGTTCAACATAGATACAGGTGACCTGAAAAGAAATTGAACACAAAGTGACAATATTCACTAAGGGTATAAAAATCCACCTGAAGGTAGTTAAAGAGCAGCAGAAGAATCTCACAGCCTGGTGATTTAAAAAAATGGCAGATGACATTCCATATAAATAAAGTGAAGTACACATAAAATGAAATTACTTCAACAATACAAATACAGTGACAGGTCCTCAAGAAAGAAATAGTCATTTCATGGAGACCTCATAGATGGTACAAGTGGTTCTCTAAATACGTCTCATTGTTACACGTTGACTAAAACATGAACACAACATCAGACAATTTTAGGAAAAAATAGAGAACAAAACCAGAGAACACTCTTATGGTATTGTTCACTCTGCTGGAGAGAGGAAGCACAGCTTAGAGGAGAGATGACTGGAGTGTGATACAATAAAAATCTATGAACTCAACACGTGATAGTTTCGGAGATGGTTTCACCTTCCCAAGAAGGAGGGAGGGAGAAACTTGGCACAAAATTTCCAATGTTTGCCAGGGCAAATTTTCAGATACTTTTAGTCTCAATTAAAATCAGCATCAGATTCCTTTGTTAAGAAACAAGGACTGCCATTGTGCTTGTATAATCCATCTGATTTGTAAAAACACTTCTCTATATGCTGAAAACCATTTCATATTCCAACACACAACAGAACACGTAGTCTCGGACTTAAGATCCAAGCGAGAACTTTTCAACTGTAGTTTTGCTACAATAACTACTTTAAGAATTATATTAAGTTTCTTATTAATAACATCCACATTTAAGATGTCAATTTTACCTTAAACTGTAGGAACTCAGCAAGAAATAGTGTATAATCATCATGATTTCTAAATATAAACAAAAATCAGAAGTCAGAATAAAACTTGTTCATGAGACAAATAAACATAGGATCACAAAAGCATAGAATAATTTGTGTTGAAGGGACATCTGGAAAACATGTGGAGCCACACTCTGCTCAGGGCTTTCTTCTCAGCTAGCACTAATTGTCAGGGCTGTGCTCTGGTGCCCTGATCATCTTCATTAACAACACCAATCGCACAGGTACTGATATTAAGATTAATATTTTTTATTTAGGGCGGGTTACATGATGTTCAATATAAATAAAGTGAAGCACACATAAAATGAAATAACTCAAACAATACATACACAGTGATAAGTGTGTAAATAACTCAGTGCAATGGTCAGTACCTAAAATGAGTAGATCTAACTTCTCTCTAGACAGAAACTCTAGAACAGTATCAGCTGTAAATGGGCTAAGTAGTACAGGGGTCTTTTCTGATGAAGCTTTTCAAAAGCACTAAAGCCTGGTCTAATTCCAGTCCCTCTGAAATGTCCAATAGCTTCCCACTGGAGTACAACGCTGCTATCACTGAGCATTCAGCAATATTTCAGTAGGGGGAAGAATATCTTCACATTTTATAAAGCATCCATTTTGTACCTGTAAGAAGATTTTTGGATGAGTAATGTAATAAAAGTCTTTGCTATATACCAATAATTATTTCACAAACTGCCACGTGTTTACTTATAGGCTATTGTTTACTATTAAATATGTGTACGAGGTGACTACAAAGAAATACACTCTTTTAAAGAAACAGCTGTAATGAATAGCTGCATCTTCAGAAATCATCAAGGGAATGTTAAATGCTATCATTTAATGCAGTCAATATCTGAATCTAAACATATGTTAGCACTTATTCATAATGTCAATCTAATTATTTCCAAATGAAATGACAATAATTTCAGAAAGGAGCATTTTAAAAAAGAGAAACTACAGGAGTAGAGACACTGAAAACAGAGCTCTGCCGGCTCGAATGCAAATCTCTGTCTCCCAAGGCAGGAGATAAAGCTGTGTCATGCAGGCTGCCTGTACGGCAACGCTAACATGGCCGAGGCAGGCAGGCACACTTCACCGCTGCACACACAAGGCCAGTAGGCCACAGTCTCTGCAGTCAACCCATCCCAGGAGAAAAGGCAAACACTTACAAACATCAGAGCCTTTAACTTATTTTCTACTTGGCTCGATGAACTGAAATGTGGGGCACCCCCCACGTCCCACCTCACAACCACTGATGAGGCAAGGAGGGCAAGTGTGAAATCTGCCTGGCACATCCCTGCCATCTTCCAAGCCTTGCCCGGGCCGGTCACACAGCCCAGCACATGCTGAGCGCCTCCAAGCTGCCATTCCCGTCCTCAAGGATCAGTTGACCCATGGCCCTCTTTCCCTTGACCACTGAGAGAGATCCTGTAATTAAAAGAGCCTCTCAGATCAGTCATTTGATCTGAAGGCACTCGGTGGCCAATATTTAGCAGCTGAGGTTGCACTGGGCTCATGGTATTTATTCAGCATTCACTGTAATGAGAGGTGACATTTAATGCTCTATTGATTGCTGCAGCAACAGGTCTCGTTCTGAGGAGATGGATGGTGTCCCGCCTGTTTCACCGTGTTCAGCCGAGTTTGAACATTGTGGCCTTAACACGCAAACGCACGGATCCACCGGTGTGTGTAACACTCTGAATAGAGCAGATCAGCCTCGCTGCAGTGAAGCTGGAAAGCGTATATTCTTCAGGAAGGAAAACTGATGAAATTAAAGAGACTCGATTTTGTTTATGTCCACCAAAACCTACCATGTCTACCTACTAATGTGTGTTCATTTTTATTGAATTGAACTAATTTAAGGCCTCATCCTCAGTCCCGATATCCACAGGAGGGTTTCCATTGGTCTCAGTGAGCACTAAGTCCGCAGTTCCCACTGTGCTTTTCTCTGCCTGAAGAAAGCGGTTGCAGATATTGGACATCCTGTGAGTGAGACTGCGAGGCTCAGCGCAGCATCTCGTGCGATCAGCCGAATATGAGAGAGCAGTTCAGCTTGTAAAAATAACCTTCCTGCAACACAAGGATCATTTTATGTGTGTGTGCAAGCTTCAAGGCAGCAAAATCAACCTTCATCTCAAACCATGAGAAAGGAAGATTTTCAGAAAAGAACAGGGGACTTTTGCAGGATTTCCCATGAGAAACAGCTAACTGTCTGTGAAAATGTACCCCCAGAAGTACATGCTATTTTTTGCATTTTCTTTTCTCTCCCTCAGCTTTCTATTTTGATCAAATTAATCAGCCATTTTACTAACAAACAGCTGTGGAAAACATCCTTACGTTCACTTTCAATATTAGTTGAATCAAATTAATTAGTTTTAACTTTATCTCCTCCACAACACTATCAAATTATCTTTCAAAACTATTTTTATCTTTAGCATCTGTCTCATTTTTGTAAAACTATTTGTTCTCATACCCCAGAATTTTACACTGGAACTGTTACATGTCCACTTATTTAGAAGTCTGTCATATTAGCAACCCTCTGAAATATTAAATGGGACTAGATGTGACCTGACAGTTTCAAACTGCCAATTTCTTCCTTGAGCAAAGAGATTTTGGTTAAGCAATGCATTTATTTCTCTTCCCAATTTGGAACAAAGTTGCCTCTTTGTACTTGCCAAGTTATAAAAATTTTCGGAAGGACTTCTCAGCTCTGCTGATGTAAACAACTGGAGTGCCAATAAGAGGAAAGCAATTATTATAAGAAAACTCAAAACATCTCGCCGAACCGTAGAGCCGTTTCCCAAAAAGAAGAGGCAGACACTTTACCAGAGTCATCTCAGTACAGACCGGAGCAAGCATTTGAGAGTACAGAACAAGCACCAAACTTTCTTGATTGGGTGGCAAGTAAGGAAATAGCTCCACAATCCCAAGTCTTCACTATCTACTTGTTAGTATAGTCTTGTGTAAGTTATTACAGTTTATTTCTGTAGGCACAACTCCTATTTAATAAGCTTGGAGATGCTACAATTATCAAGTATTTAGAAAATTGTGACTATACTTAAATTAATTACACAGTTTTCTTGTAACTGGCAATCGATACTAGTGTTGCACTTGGCAGTGAAGAGGGGTGGACAGGGGAAAGCTGTCTCTCAATAGACCACTAACACTTCCAGGTGTTTCATTGCCGTCCTCCTCATTGCTGACTTTTATCTGAAGATTTCTGTTCTACTACGGAAAGAATACATTAGACCTTCTGAATATTACCACTGCTGGGATGTATACCAGGGAAATCCAGCTCTATCGACAAAGTTCAAATTCCTGCAAGGAGTTCTCAGTTTCCCTTGTGTCAATGCCGACAGCACTTTCATGATGATGGTCCGGGCAGACCTTACGTAGATTGATGAATAGCAGTTTGATGGATTAGTTGTTTAGTCCAATGTTAAGTTATTCCCGGATGTCTTTGTATGGAAGAAAACACCACTCCAGCAAGGGAGTAGGTTTCATCTATCACTCAATCACTTTTCCTACAACTCCAAAGAGGATCATCTGCAGACAATAATAGATGCTGGGGAAGAAAGGTGGGGATTGACTGGTGGGCAGCCTTATCAGTGAGTCAGCAAGAGCAGGAAGGTGAAAATAGAACATTCTGAGGTTATTTTACCAAACATCATTCCAAACTGAAAAGTCAAAATACTTCATTTTCATTTTGTCAAAGCAAATTACAAATTCTGCCTTTGCATGTTTAGATTCAGAAAGGTTTGAAATCTCCCTGAAATACTTTTTTGGGACATACAGGAGAGAAGAAATTTACTACACAATGAGATATATATATATATTTTTTTTTTTTTTTCTCAGTTCTGTTTGCTCCTGACAATAACAGTTCAAAAGCCAGCTCATACATTAGCTAGGGAAAGACTGAGGATGAGATGACCCCAAAAAAAAGCATTACTGCTGTTTTGCAAGCTTTTTAGAATAAAGGAGTAGTTTCGATCCACATAATTACTTGTTTACTTCACTTAGAAAAAAATGCAGTGGCATCTAAGATGGCCATGAACATGTCTGGAAGCTAAATACCACGTCACAGGATGTCTGTCACCTGTTGGAAGATATTGGAAGGGTCATGTTGAACTGCTAACAAGTGTAGAGAATGGTCATCAAACATCTGGTTACTTCTTCAGCCTATATACAATGTAGGATGACCCCACAAAATAGGGACTTAGCACAAATGGTAACCAAGTCTAGAATCACAGAATATTTTGGGTTGGAAGGGATCCTTGAAGATCATCTAGTCCAAACCCCTTTGCCACAAGCAGGGACATGTTCCACTAGATCAGAAAATATAGTTAGTATATTGGAATAGGGAGAGAACATAAGGCTTTAGAATTTAATTTTCCCATGGGAAAATCTTAAAGAACTATCTCCTTCTGTACACTATTGCTGAAATGTGAGCTTGGGAAAGTGTATATATAGTGGCAGAAAAGCATAACCTTTCAAACAAGCATAACAACTGTAGAACTTGCCCCCAGGCATTATTTTGCAGTATGGATGCACCAAAAAAAATTGAAGAAACCCATAATCTACTCCAAAACTGAAAGGGTGAAATATTGTCTCTCAGCTTTGAAGGGTCTTTACCTTAAACACTTTCCTAAGTCTCCACACTATAGAAAGCAGCCACAACATGTAAGCTAGGAGCCCCGTCAAAGTTCATGCACACCTTGTGGATCTCCCAGAATGGTACTGCTAAATGCTTTACTCTGTTATTCTTTTAAAAACTTTGCTTTTCCCCAGCAGTAGTACATTTAGTGCTGCTAAACAAACAAACAAAAAATAGAAAAGAGTAAGGAATAGCTAAGTTTTTACAATGCATGACTAGAGTATGTAAACTGAACACCCAAATTCCATGCCTGCTGATCAGCTATTATACTTAATTAGTCAAATCGCTCAGCAGGGCTAAGGAGGCTGATATGACCAGCTTCTCTAAGATGAAATGGGCCATCTAATTATGCACTTTTATAGCTCATTATACCTCATTTTGAACTTGAAGCACAAATTAATTCAGGGAAATGCAGTGGTTGTGTTAAACTGGAGGCCATGTTATTTAACCATGGAAGTCCTCATTGATATTAAAAATGTGTATCTCTGAGTCTCTCTTAAATCGATATATCTGGAGATTTAGCGTTATTATTCTATTTTTATAGTTTTCTTTGAACGAGTTCTTTGAAGGTGCAGCCTCGTGGGTCCCCATTGCTGCAAGTGTGGTTTGAATGTGCCTGGCTGCTGCAGTGACAGGCAGCCCCTGTCCCAAAGGGCAGCTTTTTGTTACTTAAGTGGCACTGGAGAAGGAAGGCCAAAGGGAGAGAAGGCGCTGGGGAGTGAACAAGGCATCTCCCTGTGAATATGCCACTCCCAGACGCTTCCATGTCAGCTTAGTACTTGTGCGATGGGCCAGGCAGATGGCCATCTGCTGCCCGGTCCTGCCACATGGCACCTCACCAGGCCACACGGGCCACATCCTCAGTGGGGAAAAAGTGACCTTCCCATCCCGGTGGCCCTTACCCCTTGCTCAGGGGCACTGTAAAGGGAAGGGGTCGGCTGTCTGAGGAGGGGGTCATGAGCAGCGGCCATCAGTCCTGGGGCCAAGAGTTAGCTGAAGGTTTGAGAGGTCTGGTGGGCTGAAGGAACTGGGGCTGTTCAGCCTGGAGAAAAGGAGGCTGAGAGGAGACCCTGTTGCTGTCTACAACTACCTGAAAGGAGGTTGTAGCATGGAGGGGGTTGGTCTCTTCTCCCAAGTAGCAAGTGATAGGACAAGAGGAAATGGCCTCAAGTTGCACCAGGGGAGGTTCAGATTGGATATTAGGAAAAAAATCTTCACATGAAGGGTTGTCAGGCATTGGAACAAGATGCCCAGCGAAGTGGTGGAGTCACCATCCCTGGAGGTGTTTAAAAGGTGTTTAGATGAGGTTCTTAGGGATATGGTTTAGTGCTAGAGTGAGGTTATGGCTGGACTCAATGATCCTGAGGGTCGCTTCCAACCAAACCAATTCTATGATATTATGACACGGAGGAGCATTACCTTCCAGCCTCCATGGCAGGAGGCTCCCCTGTTGTGCTCCTCCACACCACTGAAAAATGAAACGGGGACCCTGCGGAGATCCTGACCCAGGGGTTTTGGGCCCAGAGGTGCCTAGGGGTGGCCATGGGGCTTCCTTCTCTGCCCACCCAGTGGGGCAAGGGCCAGGGTTCATCTGCTGAGCAGCCAGGGACTTGCTTCTCCTCCAGCAAAGGGTCCAGGTCTCCTTCAGGGAATGCAGAGCCCATCCTGGACCTCCAGCCCACGACCTAGATCCACCCCAGCAAAGGTGGGCGGTGGGTTCACATCAGGCAACCACCAGTAAAACGAATCAAACTAATCTCTATCTGGGTACGCAGTAATATAAAGCCAGACTTTGTGATCGTGCCCAAAGACAGGGTGATACCAGACACAAACTCACAGAATTTTAGTATTGTGTGAAAAGATTTACTGAAAGATATATTAATAGACTGCCTTCCCATCAAGTGAATGAAATATCTCAATGCAGCTGAAAGCCTAAATTTATTTATTTATCCTTTGCAAATGTGCATTTAAATTTACTCAATGCATGTAACGTTTATCACGATTTTCCACATCAGCTGAACTAATAAATTGCTTGCAGCCTTTACTCCAAAGGCTTTTGAAACGCAGATCACGTTTGGCACGCTAGAGGGGGTCGCGACTTTTTTTTTTTTTTTTTTAATTAAAATATAAAATTAAGACCAAAATAAACAGGCCGGGTTTTCTCCGGCGGCGGCGGAGGAGGCCGGGCCCCGGAGCAGGGTGCTGCGGCTCAGCCGGCCGCGCGCGCTGCCTGCCCCCCAGCGGCCGCCGGCCGCAGCGCTCCCTCCGCCGCGCTCCCCTGCCGGGGGGGCGAAAATCGGGGCCTGTCGCCCCACGTCCCCCTCCTTCGTGCGCCTGCGGTGACCCGGCACCCGCCCCGTCGGAATGCCGGGTGTCATCTCTAATCCCGCTAATAACTCCACGCAGAGTTGAGGGAAGTGCGTGTGGAAGCGAGAGACGTCAATGCCACAGCTCTGAGCTAACACCCTTCTCCCGCAGTGACTTCTTTTTGGGATATAAAAATGCTGTGTATGCACTCTTTCATTGCTGGGGGGAGGAAAAAAAAAAAAAAAGTCAAATGCTTAAGGTGAAGCTGTTACTTAAAAGTGTTCTCTGTGCCTATAAATGTATTTTTTTCACAGAATCGCAGAGTCGTTTTGGTTGGAAAAGGAAATTCTTTAAGATCATCGAGTCCCCACAAAGATGATTAGGGGCCTAGAGCACCTTTCTTATGAGGAGAGACTGAGAGAGCTTAGTCTGTTCAGCCTGGAGAAGAGAAGGCTGAGAGGGGATCTCATCAGTGTTTATAAATATCTCAAGGGTGGATGTCAAGAGAATGGGAACAGACTCCTTTCAGTGGTGCCCAATGATAGGATGAGGGGCAATGGGCACAGACTGAAGCACAGGAGGTTCATCTGAATATAAGCAGAAACTTCTTTACTTTNTGTAACCTCATAATGTCAAGTCCACCTCTAAACCACGTCCCTAAGAAACTCATCTATGCATCTGTTAAACACCTCAAGGGATGGTGACTCAACCACCTCCCTGGGCAGCCTGTTCCAACGCCTGACAAGCTTTTCTGCAAAGAAATTTTTCCTGATATCCAATTTGAATCTCCCCTGGGGCAACTTTGAGGCCATTTCCTCTCATCCTATCACTTGCTGCTTATTTCTTATGATTAATTAAATTTATACTGGCTATAAGTGGAGAAATGAGTGGATTTAGTTTGCTCTAATATCTAGCTGATTCTACAGATTAAAGAAGACTAAAGTGGCAAACTCATTGCCACTAGAGCTGTGTGCGTGCACGTGTCTTTTCATGATTCCCTTCCCTCCATCCCATAGCTAAATATGTTGCAGCTGTTTGCAACCACCCTTGACTGGACATCAGCCGGGCCCATTTCAGCCAGCTCTGCACATTGCATGTAGATGCCTTGGGCTAGAAGTTATTACCTGTGCACTGCCTGTGTGTCCTGAGTACTCCCCTGGACTTCTCTTTTCTACTCTTTGACATGCAGAGGCTGCACCAACGCATTTTATTGGATGCTCGTCTAAATAACAAAACACAATTGTGACCGGATATTTTTTTACATTAAAATAGATTAGTCAAAATGTGTAACTAACCAGCAATTTGAGGGGCCTACATGAAAATTAACCAGAAACATCTAGATGTTCACCTTGCATTTTTGTATTTGATTTAAAAGACGTGCTGCTACCATTAACTTCCTGTGCAACTGCCTCAAATAGAGACTGAAGAGCAACGAGCTGAGCAATTAGATGTCAATGAGCAGAAGTGAATAGAACATCTGTCTTTCTTATCATATGCTTCATATTCATGGCCAGGGGTTTTGTGCTTTTTGTGCAGTCGTTCAAGCAAATAATGAACCAAATTTCAATGCAGAGGAACCTTTTGCTTTATTTACAGTTTTACAAATCATGCAGGAGTTTTTATTTTGATAAAATAAACATCAGATACTGATGTTTACCAAATATTCTGTATTCAGGTTATTTTGCTAAAGATAATTACAGAGTAAGAGCGTCCATCACTGGTAGTGATCAGTCTGACAAACCCTCTGCATATCTACAGCAGGTGAAGCTGCCTCAGAAAGCCCAGATGATCCTTTCAGAACCTGCAAACCTCTCCACAGCTGCACCATTATTATTAACTGCACTCAAGACTAAGGCGCTATTGAATTAGGTGCTATACGTAAACAGCTAATGATGGCCGTGCTGCACATTAATTAATTAGGTAAGGAGGATTTTGCCATCCTTGCACTGCTGAGGGGAAGCCAACCAACATTCCCAAATTTGTTTAACCTGCTTTTGAGTAATGAGCTCAAGCCACTTAAGTTGTACTGAAGTTCATTGCAGGCGATAAACCTACACTTGGTCTGAAAAAATAATCCAGAAAATCAGCTGAATCCCTGTGCTTTAATCCAATTTTTTGAGCAGCTTGTTTATGCTTTCTCTGAGAAGTGCTTTGAAGCCAGAAAGAAGAGGCATTCATTCCCTGGCTCACACCGGAATGGAGACACCTATGACTTTAGGGACTTGCAAGCTGTTTAACTGCAATTCACAGCTGTTTCGTTGGCCTGACCTGGATGAACAACTCACACCCCAGTTTTCATTAGTTAGTGAATAAATTACTTTATGCCAGCTGGGCTTCTCTGTGCTAGAGCTGTTGCTGTTTCGCTGCTCTCTACACAGCAATGTGGCCAACAAATGTCACTGAGCAAAAGCTCTGAGGTGACAGGGGCTGCCACAATGTTGTGATACAGCTTGTTCTTATTTTCCCCGTTCTCTCTCAAATAGAGAACAGGTTTGACTCTTTTTTTTCTTTTTTTATACACAAGTATCTGTATCTACAGAATCAAGAGCTCTGAGTGTCTGCTCAAGCAGTTGATTTCTATCTGTTTCCAGTAAAAAGAACCCCAACAATCAAAACCCCACAAAACATTCAGTGCTGTCTCAATCTCCTATTCTGCTCTGTCAGAGCTCTTGACATTCACATCCAAAATAATATACATAATGTTGTTATTGGCTGCGGGTAAATAGCTATAAAAAGAAGTCTAATAAAACACTGCTCAGATTTCTACAGATGCATTTTTGCCTTTCAGACGAAACATATTTCTCAAGGCTCTTACTGTAAAAGTTAGAATGTTTTCAAGATTCATTTAAGACAACCAGACCACACCCCCCATCAAAACCCACAATCCAAACCTCAAACATTCTAATTAAGGACCTGTACCTGACATTCCTTTAAGAGTTTCTGCTGCTGTTGAACCCAGTTTTCTCAGGCAACAGCAGAAGAAACCCGTGGACACGATCTCAGCAAACTGCCTGTTCTGGAAGAAGCCTGTTACTGCACCACAAAAGGAAAGAAACAACAAATGAAAATGAGGGGATGTGTTGGTATTTTTTAACAGATCCAAGAAGTCAGCATTTCAGCTTTTTTACTTTCTCATTTTTTTCTTGTCTTCCAGGACACTACAGGGTCGTAGTGGTCCTCCTTTTGAAAATTGCAGGTAGCCTCATCCAGCTTACAGTGAGCGAGACATTAGTTTCTCACAATTAAAAAAAAAAATGACGCAGGACATTCCTTTGAAATCCATGAAAGGTATGCCTTTGGGTGCTGTGCTGCTGCCATCACATTCCTGTCCTAATGCCTACTACATGACATGGTTTGGCAGAAGCAAGTCAACCTCTGGCTTTTCTCAGCTAACACAGAATATGTCGTCATTCTCCACAGATTCCTCAGCTTTGCATAACTAAAAAGTTTCACCTCTAAAAGCTTACTCCTGTCACATGCTTGGTGTCTTCCACCCCACGGAGAATGGAAGTGCAAAATGGTGCATCTGTCGAAGGATAAAGACTCTGATGAGAATTCCCCAAAGAAATAGGAAAAAAAAAAAAAAAAGTATGAGAAACTGGTAACACAAATCTATTCCCCCTGTTTTGTTCCTGCCTGAAGACTTTGCTACTTGAAGTAGAACATTTTAACTGTGGCAAGTGGATGGTCCTGCCCTGACTTGTTAATTATGCAAAGAGCAACTCTCACATTAACTTTCTGAAGCATGCGGAAAACATAAAGTGCGTATACATCCAGAGGAATCATTTTTCAAGAGCCATTTGCTTACCAAGGCTAAGAGATTATGGTAAAAAAAACCAAACTATCGTCATTTAATTCCTTAAATCTTAAAAAAAATACATCCCTTTTTCTAAAATGCTGAGGCAAAGCATGTGATAAACATTTTCAAGTCACATTACAGAGATAAAGGCATGCATAATATTACTTATATGCAGGTACAGAACCAAGATGATCTGTGATGGTAAGAAAGCTTGTTGAGAGAGACCATCTCTTACATTAGAACAATAGAGAGCTGGAAAAAATGTGGGCTTTTCTTCAGGTTTGAAATGCGTAAAAACCTTTGCAATCCTGACTAGAGTTGGCAAATTTCTATCAGCAAATAATTTATTTGTCAAGAAATGTAGTTTTAGGGCAGACAAAACTCTTTGGCAAATCTGAAGTATTCAACCGTGAGTTACAGCCAAGAAGACAAAGAGCTGGAATGTCAAAAGGATTTATCTTCTTTCTTCTGAAATGGAAACAGTGACCAAGCTCATAAACAAAAACCCTGACACAGAAACACAGGCACATGCACACGGTTCACGTTCCATTCACAAAATAGCAGGCAATCCTCCACAACCTAAAGCAGGGCAGCTGGGAAGTTTGGGCTCAAATGTCCTTCCCACATTTGGTACATCTGAGTTTTCCATATTTTAGAGAGCACCCTCACTGTCTTTTGACCGTTCTGAGGTACGACTTTCTTGCTAGCACCAGTAGCCTGTGGTTTATTTTAACCTTACTAGATCAGTGAAGGGGACTGAGCCAAAGTCATATTTTGTGTGACTATAGCCAAGAATAGGGGGAAATAAAAGGAAAAGGAAAAAACTCAGATTGCCTGCATTTCCATGCCACAGCTTTTAAAAAGATAATGTGGCCTTAAAAATAATAAGTGAAGAAAAAAAAGTAAAAGATTTTTTTAGACTTCAACTGTTAACTCCCTTATGTTCAAAATATCTGTTTCGACATGGTGTTCTAAAATGTGTGCAACCAGACATCCACATCCAGCAGTATGTCTTGTTATACCCAGCAATAAAGATTTCTTCTTGAAAGACATCCAATTTTCAAGCCGGTATATGATTTTGAGCATTTTCATATGATTGGAATCAAAAGGGACCCAAAGTGAACTAAGAAACGACATAAACAAAATAGATGCTTAGCTGACATGATTTATTAAATGAGACTAAGTGATTTACTGTTTGCAATTTATGAAAAGGAAAACAATCACAACAACATTACAAATCTCAATTTCTTGTGTGTTTTTAATCTTCAGAGATAAATGCTGTACATAATGAACTGAAATAAAAACACGCAGCTCATTCAGTAGTGAAATACAGCTGCCTCTAGGAATGGAAGAAGCAAATGCTGATCAGGACATTAAGAACAAACCTCAGAGGACAACAAGGATGAGGGAACTGTAAACACTGTATGTGGTAATGTCTGCTTGCATGTTAGAGAATTGAAGATTACTCCATTAAGTCCAACACTAACCTGAAACGCTGGAAATGTGGAGACTGAGGCCAACTTCTCTTGAATTTCCAACTCTTCTTCCTCATCTGACGCCTGTCCCATCTCCAACACTGGTGAGGTCTAGAAGGGATTAAATGCGCAGGACCGCAGGTGGAAAACTGCCTCATGGTCTTCCCTGGGAAAACAGCAGGAGAAACTGCCAGGGATTATTCCCCATAGCTCAGGGGGTGAAACCATGAGCATCTTTCCTGGCGATGAGAGTGACAGACCCCCTAAGGATGGGGCTTATGACCTGAAAGGTGTTTCTAAGACACAGGCTAGCTGCAGCTGAGCCCATATCTCCTACCCGCCATCCGAGACTCCAGCTGGGCTTATTTAACACACCATTTTCCAGGAGTTCCAAGGGGTCAGCTCAATCCTTCTCTCTGTGGTGTAAGAATCAGCATTACTGGGGAGAGAATCTCATCACGCTGCTGTGCGGTAGTATGAGAGGAAGAAAGGGGACAAGTGATAGGGGACACCAGGGAACCCCACCTGCAGCTGGTGGATCTGACATGTGCCCAGTGTCTTGCATGTCCCTCTTCCCTCCTGTGTGCTGGCAGGCACCCCTTCGGATACACGAGTTTGTGATGTATGTTCTCTTCCTTCAGGTTAAACACTTAGGTGACTACAGGAGCACAGGAAAATACCAATTATTAGAGCGGGCTGCTTGCCTGCCCAAAAGTTTTGCCCCAGAGTTTTCTTCTTGGCCTCCGAACAGCTCGTTATCAGAAGGGAGAGCAACAACCCAGCAGCTGTGCAGCGACATCTTGCTCTCAACACCTCCAGCATACATCAGATGGGGATATCAACTTGCAATAAGAAGAAATATTTCCTGACCCAGATTCTGGCATTTTATAAACTTCTAGTCTCTTTTCCAGCTGTAGAGATAAAACACTGTGCTGAAGCAAAGAACAGTGATAGCTGTCAGAAGCAGATGCCTATGCCCTCCTTCACTATGTGTGCCACAACTGCTCAGGAAATTTATAGGGGGTTTCACAACAGAAATGAACGTGTGTTTTGGCTCTGAAAGCCTCTCTACTTGATTTGTTCCATTGTTTCTGCCGAGCAGCGCAGCGCTGACTGCAAAACCCCGCTGTAATGCAAAACGTTACACAACAAGTCATTTGCCGAGTGCTCCAACAGAAAGACACCTGAGTAGAGAAATGGCATCTTCCCAACTTAGACGTCCTTCGGCAGGAACCCAGCGGTGCCTGCAGGCTCACGGAAAGGCTTCTGCGGTATCTCAGCCTGTGCAGTGCCTGATGCAGCTGGAAGCTTGCAGGGAGGTGGCAAGGACTTCATGCCCGGTGGCATGAAGTGCTGCAGCAACACCTGCGGTGGCTGCCCAGAGCACTAAGTTAGGAAAGACTGAGAAGTCTCTGAAAGAAAAATTTAAGAGTTTCATTAAAAAAAAAAAAAAAAAAAAAATCCATGTTAAATAATCCCCATTCAAACTCGGATAACAGCGTTCTGCAGATAGCAAAAATACAAATTGAACAAGACTACATTGTGCTCTTTATTTTGAAGCTAGGGAATACGTTTAATTCTATCTGAAAATTTCCTAATGTGTTCTAAGAACAGATGTCCACTTTTCTGAAGAAGGCAACATGGTTCATTATTGTCTACGTTCACTACCCGTAACAAGAGGATCTTTATATGTGGCTACAACACAAATGCTAATTGACACTGGGGAGTAACATTGCTAGAGGGGGAAATTATATGGAATTGCTTCAGAGGGTGTTGGTTTTTTTGTTGTGTTTGTTTGTTTTTAATTAATAAAGTCTTGTATATTTATTCACTTTAAAATGAAATGATTTATTATGAAATTCTGGTGAGAGTTCTGAAGGCACTTTCTCCCAGATCGTGCACCTCAAGTGGGCAGGCGTGCCATTTTACAGTCACAGTTCAGAGGCGCTGCTTTTAGCACACGTTTCATGGCATCTGTGACACTGGGGTTTGTGGACTGACACTGTGTCCTTCACTCAGAAATGATGCAATGGTGATCCAGGGGCAATACTAAATGTCAATCTTAACTCCAAGTTGCTTTTACTAATTTAAATATTTAGGTGGTGGGGTAGTAGCAATGTTTCTAGGGCATCTGGCATGCTGAATTTTTTCTGCTGTTGCTAAAGTAAAACATACTCCATTAACTAAACGAACATGAATAACAAAGTTTGGTTTCCCATTTCCACGTCCTCCATCCTTTTCCTTTGTCCTGTTGCAATTCGCCCCACGTCTGTCCTGTCAAGTCCTTCCAGCCGTTATCCCAGCTCAGAGCACAGCCCAGGCTCAGGTGCTGCCACCATTGCGGATGCTGAACCCAGCAGTTTGGGGTTGTCCCTGCCTCTCTGCACCCCTGGGAGCACCCGGTGAGCTGTGCAGCTTGGCTCTGCTAGAGGCGGGTGGGGGATATCCTGGGCGCTACCTCTCCCCTCCATCCCTGGGTGGCCGAGGCCTGCCTGGATCGTTCTTGGTCCTGCCTGGGCTGAGCTGGACAGACCTTGCCCAGATGAGGGGATGCAGCACCATGTCCTGGTGCCTGTGGGGTTGCCTCCATCTCACCCACCCGCAGTTTCCAAAGGGAAGCCACCAGACTCCCTCGTCAAGAGGGTCACTGGAGCAGAGCTCCCCTCACTTTCCCCACAGCATGGCCACCTTTTAAAATAAATTCTGTAAAAAAAACTCCAAAATGCGGCGGGGGTTGAAAATGACCCAGCTGAAATAGTATAATTGGATTTGGAAAGGGGAAGCCTGTTTCAAAAGAAAATTCCTGGGATGCTTGTTTTCAAAGTGGTAGCAGCAACCTCAAGAAAACAACAAAGCATCTGCCAGAAAATGAAGGGTAATGTAAGGTCTGACCTCAGGACTTACACTAGTACGGATCTGTTGCCCTGCAAATATCTCACATCCTTGAGAGCAAAATCATCTTCAGCACAACAGAATCAAAGCAAATCACTCCAGTCATTTCTTGGTGCAATTTGTCACACAGTACATTTCCCATGGAGGTAAAAAGGACATATGTAAAACTGGACAGGAAGAGAGTTTTCAGCCAACAAAGGCGGGCAACGTTTTGGGGGCAACTTTTTAATATGATTTTTGGGATGCTAGTCAGCCAAGTTCCAGTGCTGCTTAAAGCAGGTTGTTTGAAATGTCACTAGGCGGATGATGGAGCTGGACTATGTTTGTCTGCTAATGCTGTATACCGGCTTCACCTGAGCCTGGGGAGCTACTGTGCTAAACACACTACAAAACAAAACCTAGAATAAATTATAAATCTGAACAAACAAGACAGGCAAAAAACCTATTACTAATAATACTTGATCTTCAGAGAAAGAGACTGCGACAGAGCCTGTCTTGCATGTAAATCAAAAAGCTTCCAGGAGACTGCGGAGTTTTGTTCATAGAGAAATAGGATGAGCCAAAATTAGAGACAAATTAAGAGATGGCAAGTGCTGAATGTCTCTATTACCCAAGCAATTTCTTCAGAGGGACAAATTATTTCTAGCCTCTGGGGGGATTTGGTCTACTGTACAGTATCCATATTCTGTATGAGAAAGCCACAATTAAAAGCTGCCTCGCTGAGGGATTCAATGAATGCTTCTGCAGATCAGTGACTTTTTTTGAAGTTGAAATAGTTGCTTTTGTATCAGTTGATTTGCTTTCAAATCTTCAGATCACACATGTTAACTGTAGAGCTTTTTTACCCTAGGAATGTACACGAAACAGACATGGAGGAAAAACTTTATTGTTATTTAGCTGTTTTTTCCTCATTATATTCATTCTCCTGAAGCCATCACTTGCAGGTCAACTGTATCTGACACAAACTGTGCACATTCATAAAGGACATGCAAACAAAAGAACTGCTGCATAACAATTTTCAGTCTGGACGTGAAGATACCCTGTGTTATACAATATTTACTAGTGCCAAGAGACAGCAATGAAAGAAAAAACAATATATAGTTATATTGCAAATACAGACATAATAAAAAAGAAAAGGCTGATAAAAATCTCTCGATGCCAGCGGTTCCAGTGTATGGTTTATGTTCACTTTTTACTACACCCTCATCCTGTTTGCCTGAGAGCTTATCTTTGATGGAAAACACAAACATTGTTTAAGGTCTGACTAATACCCACAAAAACAAGGACAGGCAGAGAAGGACATGAGAACTCCCATTTCTGTGCATTCCCTGTTGTCTTACGAGTTGGGTAACATTCCAGAATAAAGCATTACACTTACATCTGAACAAGTGATGATCTGCAATCACTCAAGTTAGACTTTTTTGCCTAGAATAGGATCACTTTTTACATATATAGGTAAAATTTATCGCAAATTATACATAAGCAAACAGCTCTTACTAGGTTACCTGCAATGACTAATGACAAGTGTTCAGTATCCCTCACCCTTTTTGGTGTGTATTTAGGCTGACATGCAAAAGAGGCTTTTTCTTTTAAGACCTGAGTGACATTTAAAATCAAGCATCTCAGCAAGCTCTTGTACTAAGGATTTCAATATTTACTTTCCATAAATAACCTCTTCAAAATTTTCTGTTTCTTTGCACTTCTCTGCAGGAAAAATAATTTGCTAATATCAAGCATTGAGGAAAATTTGCACAAGGGCAGGCAAAGCAAATCTCTGTTTTGTTCAAACAAGACGCTCCCTTCCTCAATTTTTGAGCTCCTTGCTTTGAAGACCCGTAAGCTATTAAATTTGATTTACATCTTTCAAGTTGAAAGAAACGGAATTTCTCACCACTTCCAAGTACCGAACTTTGGGAGTAAACACATAGAGATATACACTAAATCTTCTCAAAATTTATACAAAAGTTTAGCTTCAGCTGTTGCATATTTGTCTTCAGTGGACTTACTTGTGTATAAAGGTAAACGGGTCCCAAAGCCCTTAAAGAATCAGGGGTCTGGGTTGCTACTAAGTTCACAACAGTCCTTTTTTCTTTCTCTGAAATTCTTTCTGTCCTCCCTAGTACACTGAATGTGTCTAAGCACACATTGTTCTCCATCATCAAATACTGAACTGTAAAATCATACTGCAATGTGACTTTTCTATTTGCAGTCCCTTCGGTAGGTTTGTTATAGGACACATTCTGAAAGCACCAAGATACTTCACCGAGAGTGAAAAAAAGGGTTTTAAAAGAGTTCTGCAGTCTGGTTAATTGGATCATTCATCACCTAAATCTGTCTTCAGAGTATAGTTAGTATTTGCTTCACAGATGATCACTGGTTATTTTATGAGGATAAGCACATTTATTAAAAAAACATTATTGGCCCATAATTTTACAGATTTCTGCATGCAACTAATTATGTAACTGCTAAGTTACTATTAATAAAACCTTCTTTCCTGAATCAACCATCTTGAAGAAATACTTCAGTCTAGCTTCTGCATTTCAACATTTCTAATGTTGTTTCTACTCTGCATTTTTGCAACCTCTGCTTTTGATGAGGAAGGAGGAGTGGGACTCCAGCCATCTAAAACACATTTCCAAAGTTGTGGTAGCTAATCCCTTTAAAGAATAACCAGACTGGTCAAGGCACTCCTACAGCAAAGCGAAGACTTAGTACTCCAACTTCATGGTGCATCTCGCCCCATCAGTTCAAAGGGCAAGGGACCAGAGGTCATTGCTGAACCTTAACCTCTCTCACAATGGCATGCAGAACTGCCTGGCCAATTTCCTCTGGGTTTTATTTACCAGGCATGTGGCCAGCATGGGAATCAGCCTTTCCCACAGATGTTTAGTATAAAAGAAGCTATTTATCAGTGTGAGTTATACAGTCAGGCTGTGATCAGAATAGATCAGGTCTCTATGTAACACAGAAGTTCCCATGTTCTCTGAAACAATGGTTTAGAACAGCTAAATTAGAGCTATTTTGTGTCTGAAGCCTGTTTTCTTGCTTTATTCTCTTTTAGAGGACACTGATTTACACCCGTTTCTCGCCAGGACTGATGTTGCCTGGGAGAATGGGAAAGGTCACAGGGCAAATGGTGGCACTGTCCAAGGTGACCAGCTGACCTTGGTGACCTGACCTTGGTGGCACTGACCAAGGTGACCTTGGGCAAACGCCAGGCTTTTCTGACAGCCCAAGTCCTATCTCTGCTAGCCATCCCAGCAGTCCCCTTTAATACAAGCATTTTTCTTCCACAAAAGCATTCTAACATGGTGATCTCCTTGCTTTCCTTTTTTTTTTAAAATTAAAAAAAAGAACCAACGAAACAGGTATTAAGTCAGTCTAAGTTCCTTCCCCAAAACAATTGGACTCTATCCTGTATCATATTTGCTGTTTGTTAGGAGAAGTACCACTGCACTTGTTTCATGTGCAAAAAATACCTCAGACACAAATCATTAGGTTTTTCTGGGACCAGGAGAACCATGGGTATTAATCCACAGTAAATTGTCAGATTGGACAAATTCTCCATCAAGCCTATGAATGTCTCTGATGTATGACTTCTCTGTAGTGTAATGAGGCAGATTGATTAGATATGTTTTTTGATGTATGTTTTTGCAGCACATTGGAAGACATTTGGATTCAGCCTACTCTCTATTCAGTGATTTATATTTATCTCAGACAGAAAGTTTTCTTCCCTTGCCATATCTATGTGAGGTCTTCAACAACCCCATAAGAACTCATTAGCATCTCTGTAGACTTGAAACATGGCCTTGAGTATTCTTACTTCTGTTCTTCAACCTAAAGCTACAGCGTACTTTATAACCTTAAAGAGCAAGAAAGTTTCTCTTGTAAATTTTGCTGTGGAACCATGATAAATATAATTACATTTACTGATTTACTGAACTGATGAAGCTGAAACCATTGTAAAACAACCCTTCCGGCACTTGAAATCAGGAAAAAATATATAACCTTTCTGGGACAGGCAGAGGTGGAAGTCACATGAGTTTAAGCGGGGCACTTCATTTCTGGGACTGTAACTGAGCCACCCTAAACCTGGGCATTTTCAGTGCCCAGGTTTTAAATCTGGCCCTTGCAGAGGATTTTGAAAATGTGATGGTTTTATCCCCATTTTATTAAATGATAGAGCTTTTATTAAATTCTAGACATTTTCAAAAGCCTTCAGGCTTTGATTTGAGTCAGAAAAAGTAGAACTCCCTGGATGAGAGCTACAGAAAGCTCAGTTTCCTGCTCCAGTCAAATCAGGTCCATCCTTTTTTGTTCTGCAGGACTCACTGACCCAGCCCGTGCTTGTGTTCCCCATGCTGAGGCCAGATGGTCCCAGGGCTGACAGAGGGGTTGTCAGACCCAGGAGGGTCACCGGCTGCTCTGGCCATGGCTCTGCTGCTGCATCAGCCCTGGAAACTTCTGGATGCAATGTTGCCCTCAACTCTGAACCTCCAAGCCCGTGGAGATGGAGCGTCAAAGCTTTCACCAAGAAAGCCTAGCAATTTTCGAATTAGCATGGTAGGAGAGAGATGCTTCAAAGGCTTATGCACTTAACCGCATTTGGGCAAAATTTCAGGAGCAAAACGGTTTTTCCACAGAAACACAGCTCTCCATGTCCAGAAGTCAAGTTCCTGCTACAAAGCATGACAGTCCTGTCCTGTCCCAGTAGAACACTTGTAAGAATTCAAGGACATGGGAAAATGCATCATGCCACAATTAGCTTGAGAACAGATGACTTTTTTTTTTTTTTTGGCAGAAATGTTAAAAAAACACATCAGTAACTATAAAATAAAACTGCAAGTATTCACCCTGAGGCAGAGGCCTGGCACAAGAAATTTCAGAGCACTGAAAAATAATTTACCCCAGCAGAAGCAGGATTTTACAAGGGAAATTGTTGGCCAAATGTAACTATTGGCAGCGTTGCCAGCTCGACTTTGAAGAAATAATGTGCCTATGCAAATCAGCCAGTTCTTGAAAATTTACAAACCCCAAGTGCTGTACCTCAGTCATGTAGCCAAAAGGAAAGTTTATTACTTCAGGAGTTGTTAGCCGTGTTTTGAATAATGTCTTTTCAGGAAAGGCTTATAAAAGATCAAGAAAAAAGGAGAACTCAGCTGGCAGTGTTTACTAGAAGACACTTGGCAACGCCTCCAGCTGCTCCCCTAGTTTCAACTGGAGTTACGTCTGTCCCAGGTGGGGTGAGGCCCTTTGAGTCAGAACTGTCACCACGCATTGTCTGTCTCTTCAGCAGCAGCTCTAAAGCAGCCCTATGAGCCTCTGTTGTGCTCAAGCCCCTCCTCAGCACGTGTGTACTGGTGTCACTGCAATGTCACTTCACGAGGGACTGTGGAGAAGGAGGGCTAGACTGAGCTTTGGGCCTCTCTGCGTGCAGCCCCCTGCCGTGCCCATGTCCTTCATGGGTGGGGTTTGATGTCTTGCTTAGGGGGAACATGGTGAACATCTTGATGCAAACCCTTCGGCACTTTGAGAAGTGAGAAAATATCACCGTCCTCTTCTTTGCTCTCCACTCTCTTGTAGTATGCTTAATATACAGAAAAAACACTCTGAATTTTTAGTTGTCTTTGTCAAATGTCAGAGGATACGCAGGAGCTCACTTTTGAAGCACAAATCTATATGAAAGCAGACTTTGGGGATTTTGCTGTGCACTGCTATAATTTGCTCGTTACTTGGAAAATGTGATCAGTGGTGCTGTAGGCTAAGTGTGCACAGGACTGCAACCTCTATTTCGACCAAACCTGGATACCAAAAATTTCACCTTCAGTTATCACGGACTAAAAAGCCAGTGCCCTAAGTAATAATTTGCTCTGCAAGACGTAACATTCCCACTTCTTTGGCAGCTTTTGTACTAGTCCCTATTTCTCCCCCCATGTAGTAATAAGGATTCACTAAAAAAACAAATTTATTGCATTGACTTGTCATAAAATACACTTTTACTGTCTTGCTTCTAGCAGATTCAGTGTAGCAGGCACCCTGTCTGTAATCTCCGCCATCTGGACTCTTCTCCATTTGTGAATGCTGGAATAGTAGAAGATCTCTGTCTTTTGACATGCACCCAAATATGTATTGTATGTGTCCACATCTCTATCCTGCTTAAAATAGTCATCATAAGAAAAAAAAGTGTGAAAAACTAGGGGGGAAAAGTCAATAAAGAGAGTTAAAAAAAAGAGGAATCAGCTCATTTTTGACAGAGAGAAAATGAAGCAAACCTAAAAAATCTCCTCAGATCCTGAAAACAAAGTGAATAATTTGACAAAGATACAGCTATATATTGCAAAGGCAAAATAGGATGCATTTTAATATTTTCAAGATAGCTCATGTTTCACACTTGGTATTCTTATAATAGACAAATGAGTATTCTAGCGTTAAATAAGTTTTCCCCACTATGCTCTTTTATATTTTACACACAATTTGAAACATCTGGTAAATGACTTGTTTTCCTGAAGCACAGCAGAGAGCATGCTTGGATGATCCACTGCTGTTTGCAAAATGTTTCTCTCCGTGGAACAGTTCCTCTCTTCCATTTCCTCTCCTTTTTTGCTATTTGCTTATTCTGAAAATAACAGCAATCTGAAAACACAATAACAGATTAGAATATTGATTGTGCTGTAAGAATGAAACAATAATATGCAACAGATGCTATGTTTTACCAATGGAAGATCACAATGTTAATAAGATGGGGTCTTCAGATGTAAGTGTGGTTTTCTTAAGAGCCATCAATTGAGATGCCACGCTACTGTAGTAGAGACCATTGTGCCATAGCTTGTTTGGAATTTGTCATTTATTTTAATAGTGGTTATTTTCTGACAGGTGGCTTGATATAAAGGTGCTCTCTGACTCTTATTATTTGGGAAATGTCATCTTTCCCACTCACTTTCTAAGTGATATATGAGATTTTTCAGTTTTCAGCTACAGTTATGAATAGCCCCTAATGTTGGGTTGACTGTTACAGTAAAACATATAGCTTGCTATAGTACCATGTAGCCCTCTAATGGCTACTGTTTTGAGGATGCCACTGTCAGCCTTGCAATAATGGAGAAAGAACATAATCATAGACAGGTCTTCTAGCTAGCTCAGATGCAATACATTAGGCAGACATTACGGGAACTATTACCTTCTGCTCTTTAACTAGAAATGCTATAGAAGATACCAGAATAAACAAATCTCTGCGAAACATTTATATATCTGGCAAAGTACTATGTTGAGTGCTCATTCCACTTCCTAAGCCTTACAAGCCTCATACCTGTTATTTTGTTTGTTTGGTTTACTGGTTTTTGACAGTTTTAGTCCTGAAATTGATTGCATTCTTAGCAATAGAGTTATAGCAACCAGCATACTCAGAGAAGTTGCATTCAAGTACAGCAAAATAATGCTGACCTTATACAAGCCTATGTTCCACTCAGCCAAATTAATCCCTTCAGTCGTTCTAGTGCCATCTGCGTGCTAGCATACACATTCTTTGTCTAGAAGAAATTCAGAGTGAGGTGAGCAGAAAGTATCAGTCACTGCAAGCCCAGTCTTGCAATCCATCCAAGAGTGGTGCTCCCTTGAAATGAATAATTTGTAGCAGTGGGTTTTGCATCTATGAGTCCAGTGAGCACATCATTTGAGCATGTACACTTCTGATCTGAAGATTATTTATTTTCTTGTGTCTGTGTGAGATTATTTCCAGAGTTAACTAACAAGGAAGGCTTTTACTCCCTCAGTGCTTAAAAAAGATATTTTAATTGTCTATTTTGCACATGACACCTTTGGCTGGCTCAGGAACTAGATGGGAAATGAAGACGTACAAACCTTTATCCTAAGGATGGCTACTACATCAAAAGCAAATCACTTTTCACATGGTAATCATTATAGGAAGTCTGGGGCAGGGGAGAGCTTATAAATAGATATGGTCCCTTAGGCAACTTATCTTTCAGAAACAAACACCAAAACAATAATTACCATGAAATTCAGCCAGGCTACTAATGACCACAGCTACTCTCACATTGTATCACAAAATATAAGCATATGTTGAGAAGTGGAGCTGGACATGAGAAGTAATCAGGTTATGGAAAGGTCCAAGCAATCTCTCCCTCTACAGACCACAAAAATGAAAGAAAAATGCAATCACAGAAGTTGAGTTTATTTCCCTTGATAAAAAATGAATGCAATCTATGGAAACTCATCAGATTTTCTGACTAGCAACTATTATCTCCAAAAACACACTGAAAATAGCAGTTCAGACAATAGGCAATTGCTATAAATTTTACATTGTAAAAGATAAGTTATTCTCTCGCTGAAGTCTATAATAGGCCTGTCTTTTAAGAGGAAATCTGCGAGTCTAGAGGAGTTTCAATTACACCAAATCTTTTCAGATGTTTTGCAAAGGCAAAGAAGTAATCTAACATCTCTAGGTCATTGATGGAGAAAAGGGCCAAGGGAGGAAAGGGAGTGAGGACATCCTCAAGGACGTCTGACCTCTAGAGTCCTGCTTCTCCCATCCCCTCCTTACACCAATCGGCACACTGAGGTCAGACAGAAACCGAGGTCAGCGATGGACAGAAACAAACAGAAGGGAGCATAAAAGAACAATTTCAAGCTGTATAAAAGGCACAAAGGGAGACTGCCATATTCTGCATATTTCTCTTAGTAACTGGGAATGACACCGCCTCTTGACTCTCATGCCTCAGAGGCTGCCCATATGCTTTAAGGAAAAGTAGATTACAAATGAATCAACACCTTTATTTTATGTTAACTTGAACTGTTATTGTGTTTCTTTGCTGTTACTATGGTTTTCCTTTTCTAAGAGTCCTGATTAGTATTCCTATTCCAACAAGCCAAGATGACAGTTTATTACTGCATTTCTCTTCAAAGTAATACCTAACAATGCATAGTCATCTAAAACTTACAGAAAATATAGACATACAAATTAATATTGCGTGGACTACATGATAGATAGAAAAGTAAATCGCTGGAATCTTCCAAACTTACAAACCCAGAAGGACTCTGGTGAGGGGAGTAGATAAATTTTAAAATAAATCTGTAGATACTTCAAATGTCACAGTAATCACCCAAACTGTGAACCTTGATTATGCTAATGCAGTATTAGAATTTATCCCCTTACTGAACACTGCCAAGCCAACATGAATAAAATCTATGCTCAGTTCCAATACGAATTAAAACTAGTTTCTCTGTTACTAAGGGCACCTGACATGAAGCTGACCAGTCACAGTTCTTTATGCTGACATAAATAATACATCTACCTGCCCGTTATAATTTGCTATGGATGATATGATTAAAAGGACTTGCTTTCCAAACTGGCTGAGAACATCTCTATCTTCATGTCTGAAAGCATATAAGTGCAAGACGTTAGCGAATTTTCTGTAATGACAGTAATATGAAAGCCTAGATGTAGATTTAGGAAGGAGTGAAGTCCCTAGGTGGCAGCTGTGTTCACCGACAAAAGCAAAATTTGGTCATTGGAAACATACTGTGAAGACTAGCAATTAGAAAACCTCAACTCATATGTACTTTCCGTCTCAACAAGCAGCTGTGGAAACCCTGAAAGAAAAGTTTTATTTATTTATCAGATAATACCCTGAACAGATTCATAACACTTAAGGAGCCACTGGCCACTTATCTCCAAAGCATCCAGAAAAGAAAATGGAAATTCCTGTCTGAAACACAGGGTAAACCCAAAACTTCTGGCATAATTGGTCAGTCACTGTAGACGCCAGAGGAGCACATGATGATGCTCAGAAACTGTCAATCAGACTGAAAGAGGGAAAACTTACGGGACTTCACAGTAGGCAGGACTTGCGGAGAGGAGCCACCGTGGGCAGGTGTTGCAGAACCTTGTTTGTTTCTTCAGAGATGTCTGAATGGGAGAAAGGATTTAGGTATGAAATAAGTTACAAGGGCTCTGCTACTTGTGCATACAAGCCAGACACTCTGTCCCAAGAGGAAGACGACTGTGAAATAAGTACTCAGTTACCTAAAATTAGAACCTGTGACATGGTTAACTTATTACTCTATAAGCTACTGCCTCAGGACATGCTTGATATTGAGAAGATTCATTTCTATTCATGTGTTTTAGCCTATCAAACAAAATTTTAATAAGTACATGTTGTGGCCTTTAACTTTCCTATGCTTTTATGCAGATTTGAAAAAAAAATTGTCATACTGCATGAATAGAAACTTACTTGAAACTGAATACACTAGAACATAGTGCAAGACCAAGTGATGAAGAAAACAACTAGAATTTCACATGAGCGCTAGTAATGGGAGAAAAATTATGTAACTAAGCTTCCTACATGCCCTTCACAAACCTTTGTAACTGGAAAAACTGATACCTTTTAAGGAAAAAAAAAAACACCATGGAGACTGCAAGTCAAAAGATTTTATGAGAATCATTAAAAAATGTTTATTCTCTTCACATCTGGCTTAGCCTATGTTGTAGGTTTCATGCTGTTTAGCTAAATCTAAAAATATGGAGACAGAATTGCTTAAAATCAAGCAAATACACTTAATGAAGTATAGGTCAATAACTGATATATCTATAATATTACCTCAGAGGTTACTTTTTCATGTCTATGTATCCTTTGTTTTTTACTTATTTTACTTAGCTAAAAAAAAGAAAAAAAAAGTAAAATTTAAGAGCTTACACAGTTAAGACCATTAGGTTTTGGCTTAAGACTATTTAGCAAGCTTATGTGACACAATGTTACAAGTTCCATCAAATTATACAACCTGCGATGAATTGTTTTAATTTCCCTTTCTCAGGTCTCATTTATTTTGAAGACTCCCATGTCATTTAAAGGTCCCTTTTCACAAATATTCATGTATTACTAATTTATAGTATTTACTGGTAAAAGAAATGAATGCTGGAAGAATCAAAGCCTGCCTAACCATAGATGTGGTGCAATGCCCGCTGCTTGCCCACCGTCCTTCCATGGGCTTGTCTGGTTTTGGACAACTATGAACCAGAAAGAGAACAGAGGTTAATCATTGAAGGAGCCATAGTATTTTGCATGAGGCTTTGGGATAAGAATTTTAAAACTTGGCTTTCCTATGTGGATGCAAAATTATTCTTTCTGCAGTTTTTTCTAAAAGGACCAATTTTGCCAAACTTTTACCTCTTTGAAGGAAGTATAATTAGGGAAGGGAAACTGAGGACACTATGGCCTAATTCTGCTCTCAGGCTTTCTACAACGTCCTATTTCTCTTTCCCTTGCTTCTGAGACAGCCTGAGCAGTGTGACCCCAGGAAGAGCAGACATAAGTGAGAGGAGGCAGAAGTCTTGATGGTTTGAGTTACTGTGCCTCCTCAGCCACCTCCATCTTCTTCTGACATGTCCATCTTTCTCCATTGAGCATACTGGGAATGGCAGTTCTCCCCAATGCACCTAAATGTATTGCCGAGAAGGTGTTCACAGCATCTTCTCAGCAAGCAGGACTACCCAGAAGGTGTTTGATAAGCCCCTGTTTTCTAAGAAAAACTAGATTTTCCTTCTGTTATACAGACTTTAAAGTGCCTTGGAGTCCCAGATTGTCTTTCTGGAGTAATTAAGCCCCTATGTGTGAGCCATCAAGTCTGATTTGCTCCTATTGCAATGGGCTTTGAACTCAATTCATCTTAGCTGTACTGGGCCTGAGGCCTGTGGCCTGTACACCCATAATGGGTGCCGAGCACCAACAAACATTTTACCTTCATTTTTACCAAAACTTAATGTTCCTGGGTGATGGCACTGTGCTAAGGCATGAGCATCTCAGCTGTGGGCCAAGGCATCTCAGTGCTACATGTCGTACTGTCACAGAAAGGGACTTCCCCTGTCCCTAAGACCTGTTCTTGCCATTTGATCTAAGGGCAATAAGTATGCCAGCACTGCTCAGCCTCAGGGTTGATGAACTGGAGCATTTATTTTACGACGGTCATATAAGTTGTCAGTGTGCTCAGCATGCTGCTCAGAGCCATGGAGGGTATGTCACTAATGCAACATGCAAGTTGGCAGAGGGAACCTGAGACGTGGCAATATGCTGTAACAAGTTCAAATGAACTTACAGTACATGCTGTATAGCAGATGACTGGAGTCATAAAGATGTGTCTGCAAGAGGTCTGAGATGTGATGACCGCAAGCCATCTGGATAGCACAAAGTGCAGACTGAAAAGGCAAAATACATTTATTGCCAACAAAGTTTTTCTTCTCACAGAAAGTTCTGTTAGTAGGAAACTAAAATAACATCCACAAAAGTGGACAGGCACAGCACAGTAAGGCCTAGTCTGTCCTGAATGTATAGATAGGATTCCCCAAAAGTATCTTCTATTCTGCACTTCCCAAGGAACCATTTAATTAGATCTCCCCTTCAGTGCCTGTGTAAGGAAAAGGAGCCTCCTCTGCTGTGGGTTTAACTCTTTGTTCACAGGCCTCATATCCTGCTCTGGAACATTTGCGGACATTTCTGCCCGACAAGTTTCTGTTTGTTTTTTTGTTTTTNGCCTTAACTTTTTTCTCAAAAAAAACCAACAAACCCATCCTCCATGTCCACCCATCTGCCCTACCCCTCCCCTCCACAAAAAGAAAGAAAGAAGTATCTCTGCTCTCAGTGCTTCTAAGCAGAGCTGTTTGCCTAGGAAATTTAAAGGCAGGTAACTGACAGTTACCTACGTCTCTGAATTAAAACTTTCATCTGAAAAGCAAACTGACTGCTGGGTTTAGTTGATTTGTGCTATTACGTAAATGTCCCTTCTGTTCAGGAACAGAACCATTAGATACCACCTGTGCACAGCCCCCTTTCTGAAACACAGTTTCCCCCTTGCCTTGCTCTCCACCCAGAAGAAGCAGAAAGATAGTTGTTTTCAGGGCTTCCTCTGTCCTAATGGCTTGATCTCTGTGAATAAGGACTTGGATGTTGTATTTAGTGCTTCATGGGGGCACTTTGCTGAAGAGCGCAATGAAAATGTCTCACAAGCCTGCAGCCGGGTCTCTCCACTCTGCTTTTGTGGCCAAGACCCCAGGGAGATGGAGCCTTCTGCCCCCCCTTGCCAGGCTGCCACAAGCTACCAAACATATCACCTGCGGCCAGCAGCCCTCAAACATTTCTGCACAGGCTCTGCTTTATATTCACTGCTTTCTCTGGGACTGCTTAAGTATGAGATAAAGCGCGTGTTCCTGTGGTTGCAACGGGAGATCGAGCCTGGCTTGGCTAATGTGGAGAGTACCCAGGGGTGGGTATTGCTTGTTTGGGTTCTCCTTGTGTCATCCGCATCTCTGTTCTCTTGGTTGGCATTGTGCTTCCTGACTCCGTAGAGTTAGAGTAAATACAGCAGCCCACCCCCTTTTGGTTAGGGGAAGCCAGAGACACAATCAGACAGAGATCAATTACGCCACACCAGACATGAAGTGAAAGCAGAAGGTGATCTTAGGCAGGGAAGAGGACATCTGATGGGCTCCAGCCCACCCAGCAGGTTACTGTTACCCCACCTCAGATCAAAGGGACCATGAAGCGCCAGAGGCCCCCGCTGGTGGGGAAGGGAAGAAGGGGCAGGGGTGGCTGCAGAGGCGCCTCCGAGACACCAGCCCCACACCAGCACAGTGTCTGTCCCTCCTGGGCTGGGGTCCAAGGGGACTGTGCCCAGCAGAGCACACAAAAGCCAGTGGTGGCCTCTCCGAGCACCCCCCCACCCCCATCTCTGAGTCCCTGGGGTACCCACTGAGCATGGGAGAGGGTGGGGAGCCAAGGGGGTACAGCTTGGCTGGCCATGTGTTGCAGGTGGTGGCGGGGGAGGAGAAGGGTTACAGAGCACAGAGCTGTGTAATTAATATATATCTTCTCCATTCAGGAACAGGAGAAAGTGGAGCATATGAGGTGGTATCAGTCGAAATGCAATGAAAAAAATACAAGCTTAATTTTTCCACAGAGCTGCAGGGACAAAGAGTATCTTATTGATTTTGAAGTGAAACTCATTCTTAATTTCAACAGGGAGTTTGAGTTTTCCTTCAAAACAGATATCACATTATCTCGCTCTATATAACTTGCTCTGTCTCCTTTTTTTTTTAGCACTCTCACTGCTCAAGGAAAGTACACATTTCATGGATGAGGATAAAAAAAAAAGATGAAAAGAAAGCAAGCAAGCTTTTCAATGCAGAAAGAGAATGGAGGAGAAAGAAAAGACCATATGGCCTGGATACTATAGCTGCTTATTGTACAACATGCAGAGACAGGATTTTATGCTCTGTTGTTGTGCTTGAATAACGCAAGAAGATTTGTTAATGTAGAGCCCATCACATTTGAAAGACCTACTCAGTCCTTGGCAAATAAAAAAAAATCACCTTCTCCAATTTTAAACCAAAAACCAGAATAAAAATAAAATATTTGCTTATTTGTGCAACTATTGAGGTAAAAATAGTTATAGGTTAACATAAAAAATAAGGGATAAATTATCCTTACTCCAGCCATTACAAATAGACTACTTGGTATTTCTTTTAGTACCTGCTACCAGCTTTTCAGAATTCCTTTCTAACATTTATAACAGACACACCATTGCACATTATTTACACTTCAAACAAAAAAGGAAATCATGCTACTCTCAAAAACAGTTGTTTCTGATAAAGCCACTTAAAATAATGTTCTACCTCTTGATCTGAAACTCACTGAAAGCATCATTTAACCACTTATTGCACACATGAAGAACACACAGGCTGTAAAGATAAGTACCCAAAAGGCAGGAAATTTAGTAATTAAAGACTGTATCACAATACATCTTAACCTACATCACTTACGGCAAACACTGGCCTGTAATTATATGTATTATTGTAGCAGTGTAGTACAAAGCATTTCACAAGGAGAGGAAGAGAAAGCCACTGCCCCTAATTCGAGGGCTGCAGCCAACATGTCCCACTCAGTCTCTTCTTCCTGGGCATATTCTTTGCATCTGCCACCTGGGTCACATTAAGCTAATCAGCACGGATGGAGCAGGGAAGATGCAGGCAACCTCCAGGCCTGGGACACCTCCCCCTCACCTGTGTGGTCGGTCTTCCCGCCACACTGATGTCTGGGGAGAAGGACATGGTCATTCCCCCCAGAACAGTGGAGTCACCTTGGGAACAGCCCTTGGGCTGGTGAAACAGGAGAAAAAATGGTTCAGATCCATACTTAATGTGAAGAAAATGTCAGTGCTAATAATTTGGAGACCACCCCTCTCACTTGTGTGTCTCTCTTCTCTGAACTGCCCACAAGAAGATTTGCCAAGTCAAAAGCCTTATCTGAGTCTGTGGTCTTGCTCAGCTGGGATAGCCCGTAACAAAATATTAGTGGACTCTTAAAGCTAAGAGAGACTTTATCACTTTCTACAACTACCTAAAAGGAGGGTGTAGCGTGGAGGGTGTTGGTCTATTCTCCCAAATAGCAAGTGATAGGACAAGAGGAAATGGCCTCCAGTTGCACCAGGGGAGGTTCAGATTGGATATTAGGAAACTTTTCTTCGTGGAAAGGGTTGAGAAGAACTGGAACAGGCTGCCCAGGGAAGTGGTGGAACCGCCATCCCTGGAGGTGTTTAAAAGACATATAGATGAAGTTCTCAGGGACATAGCTTAGTGCTAGATTTAAGTTATGGTTGGACTCGATAATCTAAGGGTCTCTTCCAAAGGAAATTATTCTGTCACTCTATGATTCTAAAGAATGGGCCAAATGCTGACCCCTGCTGCCATTGCTTCCCCTTCTTCAGACAGACAGAGTCTGTGAACCTGCTGGATCTTCTTCTTCCCCATCCCAAGGACTTCCCACTCTCAGGTGCTGTGGAGCGCCTTCTCAGCAAAGCTGCTCCGAGTTCCTTGCATGGAGAAAGCCCATCCAAACAGCCGCTGGGTCCCTCACAGCTCTCGGATTTGGGGCTGCCTGGCCACTTGCTCTTTTTGCCTGTGAAGGAGAAAAGTGGTGTAGCTCTGCATTTTCCCGCTTTTTCTCTGTGGCTGAGCCATCCTTACTCTGCACACAATTTGGATGGATTGGGGAATGTGGAATAGTTCAAACTCTACTTGATAAGTGTTTCCAGGCATAATTGTGACTTCAAAAGTTCTGGGCCCAAACCTCCCTGCTGTGACTTCGCTAAGAGGAATGGATGGATCTTATTCTGCTTATAAGGTGAACGGCTTTACTGTTATAAGTATATAGGGCTCCTTAATCTAGACACTGAGATTTGCGTTTATCATTACTATTTAGTAATAGCATATGCATTTCATTCCCCAGTCTCTCTTCATCTACCGATAAGCTATAAGTGCAAAATGTTGTGGAAAATCACTTCATCAGCAGGGAATCAAACGCCATTGCAAAATTTTCCTTAGAATAATCCTGTAATCTGGCAGTTCTTTGAAGAAGTCATGCATCTGTAATGTGCAGACATCTTATTGCTAGGGAACAAAGCTTGTCTGTAATGACTATTTGATGTTAAACTTAAGCTTAAACAAGACCGCTGTAACTGTTGCTTCTGCATGTCACCGCCTTCACATTTGGATTTCAAAGGGTTGTAATATTAAATTGTTTAAAAATAGCATTTATTGTTTCCAAAAATAATGCTGCCATTCTCAGATTTAAGTGCTTCTGACTGTGCTTTGTCTTCTGAGAGTTTGTCAGCTTTTCCATCACAGACCCTGCTGAGAAGCATATGGGGTGGGTTTTATTATCCTCAGCCAGCTGAAATGGCAAATGAGGTGAAATATTGACTCTCTCAGTTATTGGATGCTTATTTGTGTAAAGTTATGTCCATTAAGATGTTTTTGGTGGAGGCATCAGCAAATCTCATATGCTACCCAGTTCTTGAAATATTTTGAAAACTCCCACAGGTTTCTGATAGCCCAAATATTTAAAGGTAGTGGATAACAATCAGGGACACAGGGACATGTAAGAGAAGATGTGTGGCACCCAATCTCCTTTGGAGCCCCACCACACTGTAGTTTGAAATGAGGGAGAAAAGCAGGAGCGCTGGCCCTGTGATCTCCTGCACCTCTGAGCAGCAAGGACATGCGGTAGAGAGAACAGAGTTATTGCCTCCCTTTTCCTCCCACTCAGCATGAAAACCAAGGGGGAGAGGGAAACGGATTTTCTAAAGCACACAAGAAAGAGAAAGCTATTTAATGCTTCTGTGCACGTAACTGGATTTGCCAACATGGCTTTAACCAGTGGAGCTATTTCTGTACGTGTAAAAGTGCAAACCTAATTTAGTTCAGCGAATGAAATTTCCTTGTTGGTATAGCTTAGATCAGTTCTCAGAATAGAATAAAGCACTTAGGCCAGTATAAATGCATCTTCATTAGGATTTTTTGCTCTTACATCTATAACAAATTGGGTTGTGTTTTTCTTTTCCATGGTCTTCAATGACATTACTATGCCAGCAATGCTTTTAAGAGCAAGCCTTACTTAGGCAGGTCTTGCGTGAGTCTGTCAAATAGCCCCTAGCAAAGCCAAACAATCTCTCGCTAGTCAGATGCGTAGGCAGACCCGAAGCAAGAAGAGAACTGGCTGGCTACAACATACATCAGGCTCCACTGAAGGATAACGTGAAGTAGATTTAGGCCAGTTGACATGCAGATCTCAGATATTCAGGTAGATGGAAGAAAACATGGCCATGTGAACTGTGGAGAATAGCAGCTAAGCAGCATCCCTGTAGGTTAAAAGTTTTCCTCTAGAGTTGCAGAAATGTATGTGCTAAACACTTATCTTTTATGATCTGCACTTACTGGGAATTCCTGGTTCACGAGGAAGAATTGAAATCCCTGATCCCCATCATGGATGGGGTTCAATAGTTCAGGTCTTGCGTAACAAATGATTTCCATTCTTTGAAGCACTTTCTTGGCACCCAACTGAAATCAAATGCAAATTATAGGAACCATTTTCCTGGGGCTGAAAAAATCCACCATCTTTTCATTTTCCACTACACAGCTCCCAGCGCCTCTCCGTAACAGGCCAGGTTTTCATGGGTGCAGAGCTGGGGTTATCTGGATAACACCAAGTCAAACGTCACTCTTCAACCCAGTTCTGTCAAAGGACCCTCCGTCATCACTGACATTAAAAAGAGAAGTGATTCTCCACAGAACTGACAGCTGAAAACCTCTGGACAACAGATACAGTAACCTTATGAATTTGTGTTTTCTGTTCTCTGACACAGTGTTCCTCTTCAGGCCACATCACTAAACTGAGTCTCTGCTGGAGACAATAGACTAGGTTTCATCCCCTCCTGATTTAACAATGTCCTTTGTAGTGTTGCCACTGTAAAGCTGTTTGAGCTGAATGACCGGGACCTGCTGCCTCTATTCTTGGAAGTTGTGCCCTATTCATCCTTACAGGCAGCTTTGTTGCTCCACTTCAGGTAGTCTGCAAACAGCTATCAGGTCGACCATTTCCAATGGGGAGCTCTCTCCCAGTATCTTTAGGAAGGTAGTGTTCAAACCTTGGCTTTATTTTTTGCTCTTTGAACAAACAATTTGCCTGCTACAAGTGAGAACACGTCTTGAGAGAAACCAGAGATGTGCAGAATCAATTATGCCAAACGCATGTTATTTCGACAGCTCTGAGCTCCAGTCAGGTTCACCCTGGCTGCGGGCTGTGCGGGTTGTGCTTGGTGGAATGGGTTTCTGTCGGCCTGTGGCTCAGCAGCGGCCCCGGAGCCCAAGGGAAATGCCAGTACCTGCAGCTGGGGAGGGGGAACCTGGCTGGAGACGCTGCTTTGCAAAACCCCAAAGCACCACCGGCGCCGAGGTGCTGACACTAGCTTACGAGGTGGTGTTGCCGATGTCTTCCTCTTCTCCTTCAAGTCTTTACATGATTCTTTCAATGCTATGAAGTGAAATTTCCGTACTGCTGTAAGCAACCCAGAAACTGTTCCAAGCGCTCTCATACCTGTCGAATTCCCAATAAATATTCTGCCATTGTCACCCGTGAACTTCCATCCAGAAACTCTCGAGAGCCCATCTCCCAGGAGGAGAGCCCAGCTGCAAAGTCCCCTCCTGCCCTCCCCGCACCAGGGGTGTCCTCAGCAGGACGGTGTCAGTCGCTGCCTCCTCCTCCCCTGTGCTGCACCCCAAAGGCAGGAGCTCTCTCGTTCATTCCGTGCAGCTAAAGCTGTCATGTAGTGCCGAGAACATCTGTGGCACAGACTTAAGTAATATCAACCTACTGATTTTTAAAGTCAGGCCAACAGGAATCTAATTTAAAACCTGGAATAAAGTTGTAAGTATATGACTTAGCCTCACCGAAGCCAGTGTCCTTATGTGGGTAATATCCATTACTTCAGACTGGACTTTGGAAACAGGCTTATACAAATTTTTGTCTCTATGCAAATGGAAGCAGTAGGTCTGAATTGCTTGGCTTCCTCTATCTTATATGAGATTGAGAATATTTTTGTGCAGGATTTTTACATTTATATTCTTTAATGCCTCTGACCACCTTGTCTGCCAGGCAGCTGTTTAGTATCCCCTTGGATCTACTCCAGCTGGAGCTGAATTCAGATGTCACTCTGGGGGCTCTCCTTTCTGACATCAACTATTATTCCTTTAAAAGTGCAAATAAATAAAACTATAAATTAAAATAATCAAGAGGAAACACGTGCAGAGTTCTTTTTTAATCTTTTTTTTTTTAATTCATCAAAGGCAGCTGAGTCCCTCTAGTGCTTCCACGTCGTGCTCTGCATTTGTTCCAGCAGAAAGTTAATGAGAATTGGAAAATATTCTTCTCCTCTCCTCTCCTCTCCTCTCCTCTCCTCTCCTCTCCCCTTTTCTTCTATGTATCACACAGATTTATCTGTATGAAAAATTGTAATCAAAGCTTGGCCTCTGCGTTTAATTCAATGTCTAATTAAGTTTCAGGTTAAAAAAACTAAGCTTTTCTTTTGTCTCTCAGGTTTCACCAGTGCTGTCCACTCAAGTGCCCTGTTGAATCAGAGCTGTGCCCACAAGACATCTTCCTTTTATTAAAGTAGCTACAGACAAGGCCAGTTTTATGATTCAGTTTAAAGAGCACTTCAAGTTTGTTGCTGCTTAAGTTAATTATTCAAATATCTTAGCTGGCAAAAGTGGATCACATGTGCGAAACGTAAGAAGTAGGATGTGGTCAATACCTTTGCAATTCTGAGGCCATTTCTAATACAAATGATGCACTGGTGATGTCAGATTTAGCTGCTGGCCATCTGCCAGAAACTGCAGAATGATTCACTTTTTTGTGCCTTCAGTGTATGTCCTTAAGCATCCCTCTTTCCTGATATTGCAGCATCTTTTTTTTTTTTCCCCCAGCCTGGCTCTCAGAAAATTGAAGAAAACGGAATAAGAAAAATAGAAGTTAATTGTTTGAAAGCTTCATCATTTATGGCATTTGTTTTCAATTAGAATAAAAAAATTGGAAAATATTTCCCATTAACATGTGTTGCTTGACAGGCAAATTTTTAATCCAAATAATTGAATTTCAGTTGTTTTCTAATCCTTCATTTCACCTACAGTTTTGTATGTGAAAAATCTTACGAAGTGGCAGTATATATTTAAATTGTTTGGGAGAAGACAGCCACATTGTCTTAATTAGATGGAATAATATATTGGTGCACAATTAAAATGGCCACTGCTTTCAGCTTGCCTGATTATAATCACTACCATATGACTTCCCTCTTCCCTTAGCTCCAATTGTTCTCACTACATTGGAACAACCAGCTCATTTTTGTGCTTGTATGAAAATATATTATAGTTGAGTGCAGCTAATATTGGAGAAAAATATTAATTTTCAAATGGAATATCTGGGAAGAATCAAGAGCTGGTAGAAACTCAGATTAGTCTTGTAGCATTCTTACACAAAAATACAGTATAAAGGATGACAGATTTTGCACTGGTCCAACTTAGATTTGGGATGCTTAAAATTAAATATTATCCAGGCACCTGGGATATCATTAGCTTATGTCCGTAGGCTGCAATATGTTCTTTATCACTTTGAAGCTATCAAGCACATGTAGCCAGCTTACAGGCAAAGGTTCTGTATGAAACTGTACTTCTGTTGCTCAACACTTAAATCTCTTTTGCACAAGACCCTCTTACACTGTCATGTACTGTAAAATAGATCTGTGAGTCCAAACAACGCTGCTTTCATCCCCAGCAGCAATCAGTCTGCCCCAGGCTTCAGGAGCACAAGTGTTTATTAAAACACCACTTTGCTGGGAACTTGATAACTGTGTTTTGACTTCCCTTCTGTCCATGTAGGTTGTTTTGGGTTTTAAGGGTGAACATCAAGCACGAATGCACGTTTGTAGATGATGTTTTACTAGGACAGCATCAAGGTTTGGTGCTGTCGTGGAAGAGCTACCAAGCGGGCGCTGCTAGGACAGGTGGCAATACCCTGGGCTGGTCTTTTTCTGCCTCCACGTGCCATAACAGTGCACTCTGTTTATGCAAACTGGGGCAAAATGCAAACACTTATGCAAAATACAGGGTATTGCCAAATGCTTATTTACACTCCTGTTATAGCCTAGACATGTTCTAGGGACTTGCTTCTCGTTTTGGGAGGTGTACAGGTGGGCGACTGGTTTGCTATATTTGGGTGACCTTTGCTAGGGAAAGCTTTCACCTAATTCTACTCTCTTTGCCTTGAGGACTAAGCAGTCGTGACCGTATCACACAGGATTTGATCTCTGCTCCAAATGTTGGTTGTCTGGCATGTTTGCAGTTGCGCAGGATGAAAAGCTTCCCAGGTGTACAAGCCCCAGAACAACGCTGGGCTGGTGCAGCAAAGCTGTGCGACCAGTTCCATAGCCAGCTGGTGAGCCGAAGCCAGACATTACAGTGGGGGTATTTGCTGAGGAGTCTCGGCTGTTCTTCCGAAGCTGCCTTTCTGAATTTCCTTAGGAGTATTTTCTTCTCCTTTCCCTAACCTAGCTAGTGGGTTAAGATATTTTGTGCATTTTTTTTTTCCCAACCTAGACCATGTCACCTGTTTCTCCTACAACGTTCAACAAAGCACATTATTTTGCGTCTGCTTACCCCACTTGTGATGTGACAATGATAAAAGCAACGGTCTTGTTCGTTTTTCTGTAAAAGGTGTGCCAGACTTTTACTGAAACATATACAATCTTTGGAGACGTTTATTTGAATGAAAGCTGCTGCGAAACTACAAATGAAGAAATCCGTTTGACTCATCCCAAGCTCTGTAGAGCTGCATTTCAGAAGGTGAAATACCAGCTTTGCTAATAGCTGGTAAATCGGAGTGTTGTTCATATACATAACTCTGGGGCCTTGATTCTCTAAGTCAATGTCCTGACATTAAAATTAGAGTTCCAAATATACTCCGGCAATCAATGACTCTGAAATGCAGGTATCAGCTGCTAAAGTATACAGCAGCTCTAGACAATTTCAGGATTTTTCAATACCAGATACACAGAATTATTTCCTTTCTCCGAAACCTCATGCAGAACCAGCTTCTATAATAGCAACCAACCTTTCTCTGCTCTGAAACCACGTGTATGACAAACAGTGGCAAAATCGTTATTTAGCAACACCAACATCTCATGTTTTTACAACAGCAGTTGGACTAAAGAGAGGGGAATGCAGCAGCTTAAGAACCCTATCATATAATAGTTACGGTTGTTTTTTTGTGTGTGTGTGTATTTTTTTTTTCCTATTTACTGTTAATACAATTTCAAGCAGTAAATCATATTTATGATTTTAACAGTGCCACAGGAAAACAGCTACTCCGGATTTTCTAGCAGCACCATTTACAGTGCTTACCCAGCACAGATACCACAATTTTACATCTAATCAGCCTGGAACGTAGTTCTCCAGAATAACTTCTTCACACTCCCAATTATCTTTTAACTTAGATGGTGAATTTTGAAGGTTGTTCTTTGAAGATCTAGCTGTCAGACTGGACTTCTGTCCAAATGCCAATCCCTTTAAGGCCACTGGAAGTCTGGGAAGAGTTTTTCCTCAGCCTCATGATGCCTGAAATGGCAAAGCCCTGCTCACTACATTGCTTTCATTTGCCCCTTTCTGCCAACAGGGAGACTTTAGCCTTACCAAGAACTCGAAGAATGCTCGGCCTTGAAAGCACTGAAACCAAGGCTCATTAAGGGAGACACATTTCATTCATTTAGACACACGCCTCCTCCCACACCTCTGAAAATGCTTGAAGATAACGGATTTCATCTACCAAGCCCACGCTACTCAGCTAAACCCATTTATCTTATGACACCAAAATGTTTTTTTAAAAAAAAGGCTGTAGCATCTGGCTTCTCTGAACTTGGGAGGAAGCCAGACAGAATTGGCTCCAAACTGGAGCGAGGTTGCCCTGAGCTGAAACGCCGTGCGCTGGAAACCTCCCACCCAACCTGCCGAACTGGATCGCTGAGACGACCTGGCTGAAAACGATGATCTCCATCCAGGGTCTGAAACCCACCTGGGCATCAATGGAACCGGTGGCCCCGGCCCAAGGAGCGAGCACCTGGGCTGGCAGAAAGCTCTTAGGCTCACCCCAACACAAGCTCTGGTGCCAGTTCTGCTGCCCAGAGCGAACCTGGTGAGTCAGCAGCCAAGTGTTGGGATTCCTGCTCACAGCAACCATTATGCACATGAAAATCACCTAACTATCCAGCCCTTTGTAATAAAAGCTGTAAATTGGCAGACTCATTGTGCAGGGGATGTGTTTAATTGTGATCTTGATTGCTACATAGCTCAACTATGCTCCACTGTTGGTTTGGTTTTGTTTTGTTTTGTTTTGTTTTCTTTCCAAGCGATGCATCACCCAGAGAAGCAGATTTTCTTGCAACTTCGGGAGGGAAAAGTTCCATGATTGCGTTGCTTAATTTATGCATTATTTGGAGCACGTTCTTTGTCACCCAGCCCTATTAAAAATGGGATCTAATTTCATGAACCATATTACTGTGTAACAGATGCAACTGCTGAGAACTCATGATGGAGTCAAAGAAAAATATGTAGTCAGTAAACTATGACTCGGATATGCAGTCTTGGTCAACTGTGCTACAAATATGGGTAACATGTTGACCTCCTGCTGTTATATTTATGCCCTAAAGAAATGAGCGCTGCCATAGAAAATAGGTTGCCATTATATAAAAACTTTTTATTAGTTCATAACTCATTTTATTATGCAGCAGTTTGCAAGAAAAAAAGCTGTTGTTATCGCCATTTCTTATTGTAAAATACTGAATGTGTTTGATTTCCCTCACCCTCTCCGACTCCTCACTGAGCTCTAGTTACCCACAGGGCTGACTGATCTAATCTGGGTAATATGGGCCAAAGCATTTTGGAAATAAAGAACACTTCAGCACTTTTTGTTCAAAAAATGGGGAAATCACTGTGATTGGATTCAAATTCCCTTCAGCATGAAAGGCGGTGCCTGTGAAACACCGTTTTCCTCTCCCAAGTGCCTCCTTAAGAGCTACTGCAAGAGGCACGTCAGCACCTTGAGCTTGCTTTAATCAAGGTAGGTCTGGGAGAATCTGTTTCCTCCACAGGGCTTCCTTAGCCTTGCCTTGAATGTTTCTGCTGGGTTGATGAGAGCAATTTTGGGCAACCACCATCACCCAGCACTCTCAGGACCTCACCAATTTTGTAGATAATGGCAGGGTCTTGCGGTTTCAGGACCAGAGCTTCTTGGGCTCTTCAACGGGAAGCGTTTCAGGCAACACCAACATGTTAGGATATGAAGGCTACAAGGAGTAAGAACAACAGCAGAAAATGTATGAATTCCTATTTTTAACCTCCTGTAGCAAAATACACGTGTAGACATACAGCTATACAATTAAACAACGCATTATTTGTTGTATTTATAAATACTTAAAAGTATTTAAAAAACAGAAAGTGATTGCTCCCTCCTAAATAATGCTAGAAGTGAAATGTTCCCTAGTATTTTTGCACGTCAAAGACAAAGTAACGCTCAATGAAGTGTGACGTGATGAGAATTCTTCTGTGTGCTTTAGAGGGGCCAGGATTTTATCCGTGGAAGAAAGTGGGAACTATTTCTGCAAGACAGAGTCCAAACATTGGCAAAGGAAGTTTTAATAGATTTTTACATGACACAAAGCCAGAAGTATTCATAAATGACTGATGTCTCAAATTCCATGGCAGAAGTCCTACTGAGTTCAACAGAAGATTTTCCCTCAACTGCAGCGGTCATGAGATCAGAAATGAAGGAGCAAAAAGCAGTTTCTTGATGCTTAGTATGTATTTTAACATTATAAAACGTGTTACCAACAGCGTTAGAACAGCTCATTCATACAGTACTTCTAATTAGAAAAGCATGATCAGGAGGCCCTCCAGAAACTTGTGAGGGAAACCTCTGACTGCTAGTTAATGGTTTTGAATTTTGACTGCCTCTTGCCCAGAAGGGTAAGTAGAGCAGGTAAAACTGCTACTTTTGTACATATTTGGTTAGTTATAAACACCACTGACAGCAATACTCCCTCTGTAAGCAGTAATTAAAACCAGTGGCATCAGTCTAGTTGCACTCAATTTTTTTTTTTTTTTTAAGATGAAATAACAGTGCTGAGCACCCTGCTAGTGGTTAAGTAATAAAATACAAAATTACCCCTTTTACCGTGGTATATGACATTATGGGTAGGGTTTTCCAACCCCCTTCACTAACACAGTCAATTAGTAGCCTAAGCTACCAGTCATTTTGAAAAATGTGGCTTAGCTTTTTTGTAACACTGCCTTAGATTCCAAGCTCTCTCCGCTCCATGGACTAGTTTTACTCCAGTGAAATAAAGACGCTCCATTTCCAAAATTTATAGGGATCATTTATTACCTCTAGTAACATATTATACTGTATAAATACTCTATCCTTGTTATATGTCCTTTTAAAAAAGTGATAACTTAGAAGATCACATTAGACAAGAAGTATAAAAATAAATATGTTCATTATATGCATTTATTACAAATTATAACCCTTCCCAGAAGGGAAAGAAATATAAAATACTTATGAAGTATATAAAATCTATAGTAATATATTTTACTATATACATATGGAAAGCCATATTCTCTCATTGTCTATGAACTGGCACAAACTAATTATGTGAATGTTGGCGTATTGCTGTGGATGGACCTGCTATCCTTCAGCTTTGTCTTCCCGCCTTATCAGTGATTTGAGCACTTACAAACCCATCAGAGGCCACATAGGACAGGTTCCCATTCAAAGCGGGTTTCTTTGATTTTTTTTTTTTTTTTTTTTTTAAACCCAAACGGAAATAATTTTCTTCGGCTGGGGTAAGGTAAAAGATTTGAACGCGAAAGCGTGACTCAGTTGCTCACAAATGCCATCAGTCTGGTTGACATGATGGTAGGAACAAGCTCGAATCGCAAAAGCCAGTGGAAGGTGTGTGGAAGGCACAAAGAGCAACTACTCAGAGACATCACCTGCTCCATGAAGACTTCCACTTTTTCTAGCCTCTGGATTCCATATGTCACCACAATGGCATCGGAGTGGATGAGAGAAATGGACAGGCACATTGGGATGACATAATGATACTTTAAAAAAGTGACATTCTAGTTATTTGTTGAGTTGACTGACTGGTTCTGGGTATTTCTTACTCTTTGCAGGTAGAGAATATGGCTTTATTTTTATATAAAACTATTCTCTGAAACAATAGCAGCCATGAATGACATAGGTAAAGCTCCTTTTCCAATCCTGTTTTTTGCCCTTTGTGAGGTAGGTAAGCCCTGACCAATTATTTTAAGCTATGGTTTCCACTCCCTTTTCCCTCCCCTTCCTACACATGGGGACATGATCAGTACCACAATGTAACTCCAAAAGAAGGGGGAAATAAGCGAACCCCAAAATGTTTGCTTAAATGTGTTTTGGCCACTGCTCATGTTTTGTTCAATTTGTAACAGACTTAAAAAAAACCCAATTTATAATGCCCTTTGGCCTCATCTGCTGAAGATGAGTGAGTGACACGGGTCTGCTAGTCTATCAAATTTTCAGTTGGCAGGGTATTTTTAGGATGCAAAGCCAATTAAAGCTATTTGCACTGTCCCACCTCAATGGATCCTCACTATGAATTTTGTCCGCAAAAACACATGCGCTGCCTCTAGCCCTCTTTTTTTTTCTTTTTTCAGTGCATTGTTCTGAAGGAAAAAAAATAAAATAATAATAATAATAATAAAAAAAAATTAGCTTTCCCAACTTATACTACTTAACTGCAGTCCGTAACGTTGCAGAAGTCTATTAGGTGTTTCGGTTTCTTGGAAGGCTCACAGCTCTCCTGCGGCAGCACGCTGCTGTCGTAGGAAACACATTTCAACAACCTCTTCTTGAAACCCTTCCCGCACGTCTTAGAGCAGGGCGACCAGTCCCCCAGCTGCCACTGCGGGCAGGGCACGTCGGCGCAGGGACGGACGTCGCTGGGCTTCAGCTCCCGGGCGCAGTCGGTGGCCGCTCGCCCCCGGGGGTCCCGGCACTCCACTGCCCGCCGCTGCCAGCCCGAGCCGCACGACTTGGAGCATTCACCCCACTCCTCGATGACCCACTCGGAGGAGATGATCTCCCTGATTGCGTTGAAGGACTCCTTCTTTCTACTGGGCGCCTTCTCCGAGCCAGGCTGCACGGGTTTCTTCACGAAATAGGTGAACTTGATCTTGGGCTGCGGCAGGTCGCCCACCGTGAGGACCTGGATGGTCAGAGGCTCCTTCAGAGGGCTGAAACTGCGGATCCTCTCCAGGGCGGCGGAGGAGCCGCTGTACCTCAGCACGCTGCCCTTGTAGGTGATGTCCTGCTCCAGGGTCGACAGGGTGTAGTCGCCGTTGAGGATGTAGGTGCCGTCTGCAGCTTTGATGGCGAGGAAGCTGCCGTCGTGTCTCGCACCCCTGTGGTTTCGCTGCTTCACCTCGATGTTCGTCGCCCCGGCCGGAATGGTGACGACGTCGTGGTAGCCAGGCCTGCCCGAGAGAAAAGAGAGAGACTGAGTCCTCCGCTCCTCCCTGCAAATGGGGAGAAGCTGCCCAGCAGAAGATTGAATTTCATTTGAAGCCGAAGCGCTAAGCTCACGAGCTGCTGACCTAACTGAATTAATGGATTAGGTGATTTGCAAAGTCACATCCCACATTACTGCTACGGCACAGGTGTGCCCATGTGGAAGTGGCTTCCTTTCGCAGGGACGTCACTGTAACTGATCTTCAGTCAGATGGCTGCGACAGATCAAATCTCAGTTCCAACGATAAACCAGGGAACACCTCTCTGCCTTGGAAACCCAAAGCTTACACCGACAACACATTCACCAGAACAAAATAATAGCAGCCGTTATGTACTCACTTTGCTCTAACAAGTGTGCCAGACACTTTCTTGCAAGTGGATCCGTTGCCGCCGCAGATACCGCATTTGTCAAACTTCTTATTGGATCCTATCATACGGTCGCAGCCAGCCTTTACGCACTGTCCCTGGACGCAGACGGAGGTGGAATCGGGGCTGCAGGGGGTACCATCCACAACCTTTGCAGGAAAAAAGCAGTAGCGTGCTTGATTAGAAGATGCACGTTGCTTTGAAATTGCATAATACAGACACACGCAAAATATGGACAGGTGAAAGACCTGCAGCACCTGTATTTTTCAGGTTTTTGAAACCCCAAACCAAAGCAGCCCATAAATAGTTGGAGGTATGTAGTGCTACTTCATCCCACTTGCAAAAATGATGCCATAGTGACAGGAGAAAACAACCAATTTCATTTTCTATTAACACGCCGCTCAAACCCCTCCACCCACAAAACTGTTTTACTCCTTTCATATAAATAAATAATGTTATTTTCTAATGTCACTAGATAGCAGATGGTAGTCATGTCCTCAAAGTACAGGACCAAAATTGCTTTTAATGGTGTCTGATGTATCTTTTATTTCTAGGAGTATTGCTCTACAAAAAATATCTGTGTCATCACCCTGGTAGTTATTGGCTCTCAACATCTTATAACAGTGAGTTCAAGTAGCTATGCAAAACAAACATTTTTCCTTCTGTTTATTTTAAGCTGTCGGCATATTAGTAACTGGTATGAGAAAGCACTGATGTTTTGGCAAAGAACCCCCATGGTTTTCCAAATGTATCTCAATGTAATCGAACTGGTGGAAGAGAGGAAAGTAGGGTGGAGTGGGTAGGAGAGGCGGTATGTGTGAAGTAACTGGAAGGACTGTGCCAGAATATTTAAAGCATGTTTGCACTCATCAAGATGTACACGTAGGAACGGCAGAAGAAAAAATCTAGCTTATATACAAGAAAGACGTAATTTCGGATTTCTACGCTCCTTCACTCTTAACTTCACACAGTTAGAGGAAAAAATATTCCTATTCATGATTAGATAGAAGAGGTGTAGTTTTGAAATACCTTTGGCTGTAAAACGAAGAAGTATCCTGTTCCTTTTGCTCGGCAGACCAGCTTGCACCTGTCTTTTGGAGAGACGCCGGCAAACTTGGGTGTCCACTCCACTGCAGGTCCGCTTCCAAAGGGAGACTTGGAAAACTCGTTGTGCTTTTCACATTGTTCCTCCCTAAAGGTTTTGCCTGCAGGCAGAGGAGAGACAGGTGGACATCAGATCATCTTCTGTACATGCTCTTCCTCCACAAGATACCTTTCCTCAGCCTCAAAAGTGGGGAGAAGATTACCATCATTGTCCGGACAGTCCTCGATGTTACATGATCTGTATTGCACCCGCTTCCCTTCACAGTATTTCCCCCCGTTCCTCGGGACAGGGTTGTCGCACTCCCTGAAGGAGTACTGCACTCCGCCGCCGCAGGTCCGGGAGCACTCTCCCCACGGCCCCCAGGACCCCCAGCTCCCATGCACTGGTGTCTGCAATGACAAGCAAAAGCAGAACAAAAAAGTTAATACGGCATACGCAAAACAAAGCCAAACCACAAAATCCACAACCATTCCCATTTTTACCTAAACCATTTGTGAAAAAAAAAAAAGCAAGCCCCAAGTTTGTTCTATTAGCCACCTGCCTCCATTTATTCAAACCCTTTAAAGAGATGACTCCCACTGAAGCATTACCCTTGCTACTCTGCAACCCAGGACATATTCCGATTTCTTGTTTAGTACTTACATCATAATGCTTCTTCTCAGTTTTATTCACACACTTGCCATTCATGCACCACTTCCCCTCCCCGCAACTGGTGCCGTCTGCCCAAGGGAAGTGTTTGGTTTGGCACACCAGCAGTCCTCCGGAAGTGCCAGTACACCACAGCGTCGTACACGTACTGGCTGCATCAGGGCAGTGCTTGGACTCATCTCCAAATGTAAACTGGCACTGTCTGTTGGCGTCGTACAACGTGCCAGGCAAGTCAGAAGGAAGCTGGATCGGTTTGTGGGGCTTGTCCAACAAGCACTCACCTGAAAAGGAAGGAGGGGAAAAAAAAAAAAAAAAAGCAGATGATGCTGTCGGTGAGTTCAGTTTCGAAAAGGAAAAATATATTTCCAACTCTGGAACTGCATTTGCTTTGTAACAAAAGTCTTTGAGCCAACTTGTGCCACCACTCTTGTAAAATAAAGGGTCTTCTAAATTACTTTGCAGGATATAAAAGGTTAATTCTATGCTGTAGCAGAAAGCACTCTTAAGAAAAAGAAAAAAAGAAAAGAAAAGAAAAAAAGCAAAGCAGTGAAACCCAAGAGCTTAAATGCCACATGAATGGAAAGCTTAATAATCTTACCATGACCGTTATCCAAAAATGTTGTAATCATGTAGGCACTACATGGAGACCAAGGCTGGCTGCGATCCAGATTGGAAAGCATAGATGCCATCATGTGGAAATCCCGGCTTATTCCATTTATACCAGCACACTGCTTTGCATCGTCATGAGGCATGTTAAACACGTGGCCTTAAAAAAAAAAAAAAGAAATGAAGTTTGTGATTCCAGGAAGCCTGCCCCATGCATTACCAGTACTACTTTAAATATTACCCTAGAGCAGCTCACAGCCTGCTCTTTAAGTAATGACCTGAATCTGAATACTGCCAAACTTTAGGCAGATGGCACTGTATCTTCGCTCCCCTCCCTGGCTTCTCACACGCCTTTTTCCTGCAACTCCAACACGCAGCTCTTGCAGACAATGCCGTGCAGACCGCAATTGCTTCCCACAGCTCAGCCCTGCTACAGGCAAAACTTTGCCTCCTCCCGACTGCTCTGGGGAGCCGCGTGGGCTGGGCAGCTCTTTGCTTTACGGCATGGAGCTGGCTTCAATTAACCACGTGAAATCGCCTCTCGGAGTTTCAAGTACCTAGTTCGTGGGCTGTTGTAAAAGCAGCCTGTAAGCCATCGTCTTCTATGATAGAGCAACTGCGGTTTAGATCACAAACTGTTCCCACATCGGCCATCCCAAGAGTATCACATGTCTTGGCACCGCAGAGGTCCTGTAAAAAAAGGCAGTTTCATTATTAATCGGATCAGAGACTTAACCTTGGCAAGAAACACCCAGCCCTGGCAGCTTGCCTTCACTTATGGAAAGAGCATAAATATTCAGCACTTCAATGGGTATGATGGCAAAAACCTGTCTTTGGAACACACACAAGTGCTACAGGTAGAAATAAAATGCATAATTTCCACACTAAATCTGCTAAAAATATATGGGGCAGAAATACGTTGCACATACTGTGAGTTTCACCTGAGACAGCGCAAACAGCAAAACAAATGACTAAATCAAAAGTAGTTCATTTCATTTTTAGCCTGCTTTGCCGAAGCTGTCATGACACAAGACAGCCTCTGAACACTTTTTCAGAGGTCTCCTGGCAGAAGGGTCCTCCGAGGGCAGGGAGCAATGAGCGTGGGCATGGATTTGACCTCTGCGTCCCTCACCTGCCTGGTGAAGAGGATTGCTGTGTCGTAGTGCTCCGCATGCCGGTCACTGGGTGGGTTGTGCTGCCGCTGCCAGCTGCAGAAGTTTCTCAAAGTCAGGGCTGCGTTGGAAGAGATATCAGGTCCCTTCCGTTCCTCATAAATGACCATGATTTTCACCACCACGAGGCTGATGGAATTGCGGATGCTGGGGTGCTTGTACAGCTTGGCTGCCACGGAGAGCAGCGTCAGCAGATAGTGCTTCAGCCCGCTGCCGTGGAACTCCGCCATGGACTGGTCGGCCACCAGCATGGTCTCCACATAGCGGGGGCTGGACACGAACCTCTTCTTTCTTCTGCTCCTCGTTTCTGCATTGCAAAGGGAGAGGCAAGAAAAGTACAGGTCAGCATAAGAAGAGAAAAACCGCTGCAAGAGACCGCCGTAAGGAACCCGAACCCCACCGATACTCATTTTCACCTAAGGGATGTACCGCCGCGCCCGGCTCCCGCCCCCAAAACTTCTGCAGCCTCGGCTAAGCAACTCCTCCGAGTCGCCGCCGGGCAGACGGGCGATAGCCGGACCCGCACCCAGGTGTGAGCGCCCCCGGGCCGGGGCTCAGGGGATGCACCGTCCGGGACCCTGCAGTCAGCCCCGTCGGGGCGCAGACAAATCCCCCGTTCCTCCCTCTCCCTCCCGGCGGAGGGCGGCGCGGCGCCCCGACGGTACCTGCGTGCCCGGCGGGCTCCGGCACCGCCGCCTCCGCCCCCGTCTCGGCCACGGCGCAGCGAGCGGCGGGGGCGGCCCGGCGGGTCCCGCGGAGGCGTAGGAGGTGCGCGCCGCCGCGGTGCGCGGTGCCGGGTGCCGGCTGGATGAGGTATTGGCGGCCGCGCAGGGAGAACGCTCCGCGCATCCCAGCGCAGAGGCTGAGGGCGGCGGCGGAGCTGGGGTCCCGGTTGACGGTGCCGGAGTAGAAGCAGCGGGAGAGGTCGTCCTCGGGCGGCGGCGGCGGCCCGCCCAGGTACTGCAGGGTGAAGTCCGGGGCCAGGAAGCTGCTGTCGGGCTCCAGCTCCAGCGTCAGCCGCTCCCCGAAGGCCTCCAGGCGGAAGCGCTCCCGGCCGCCGGCAGCGCCCAGGCGCCGCGGCACCACCAGCGCCTGCCGCTCGGCGGGGCGCTCGGCGCTGCACAGCCCCAGCAGCGCCGCCAGCACCGGCACCAGGACCGGCGGGCGCCCCGCGGTCCTCATCGCGGCCCCCGAACGCGGGGCGGGGGAGGCTTGTTGCTGCGGCCGCTGGCTTAGCGGAGCCCTTTTTATTTCTTTATTTGTTTATATTTTTTAAAATTAATTTTTTTGGCTTTCAGGTTTTGGGGGTCTCGGTTTTTCTTTCTTGGCGGAGGGGCGGGGAAGGGCCGGACGAGCCCCGGGTCCCCGGTCACTGAAGAGGTGGTGTCGGCTTCCCCATGTCCGGGGCGCGGCGGCGGAGAATGAGGGTCTGCGAGGGGAGCAGCCGTTCCCCTCTGTCCGTCTGTCTGTCCTTTCTCTCGCTGCCGGTTCTCCTTCCCGCCGCCTCCTCAGCTCTCCCCAGCAGCAGCGGTGGGGGAGGAATCTCCGGCGCGTCTCCGCTCGCTCCTCTGGCAGCTCCGGCACGGTCCCGCCTGCACTTCTACGGCTCCGCGGGGCGGGGGGATGCGAGCGCCGAGAAACCTCCCGTTCTTGCAGAGCGGAGCCGAAAACAGAGTGAACACCACCCCCCAGCCCTCGGCGCCGGGCCGGCCGGGCCCCCTTCGCTGCGATCCGGGTGCCTCCGCCGTGCGGGGTGAGTGCAGCAGCCGGGCCGGCCGCTGCCGCCCTTTATGTGGTTTGCCCGGGCCGCCCCCACCCCCGGCGCGGCCCGCCGCCCCCCGCCGCGCCGNCGGCGCGGCCCCTTCCCCCGCCCCCGCGGCTCCCCCTCCCTGGGGCCCGCCCGGTGGCGGGGGTGTCCTTCCCCCGGGGGCCCCGAGGGCAGCGGGGCTCGGCCTGGGGTCAGTGCGAGGCAGGAGGGGTGCGCCGCAGACATCGGCTCCGCGGGGGCGCACGTCGCTCTTTGGAGCGGCTGGACGGGCTCCGAGCGGCCGCCGGCCGGGGGGCTCGGGTCTGTGCCCGGGGCCGGGGAGCGGCAGGTGAACAGCCCCGAGCTGCGGGGGGAGAGGGAGATCCCGGGTCACGTTCGTCGCTTTTCCTCTTCAAAAATTTATTTATTTATTTATTTTAAAAGCAATTCTTGCCTTTTCACAGCCCCAGTAGCTACAGTCAGCCGTGCACCTGTACTTCTGGGAAATGGTTCCTTTTTAAATTGCTTCAGCAGAGGCATTTACGTAGGTGCAGCCAATATTTTCCTTTGAAGCCAATAACCAACCATAGTGGTACAGCTAATCCGCTTAATTCTTTATATGGAACGCGCTTGCGATGTGCGCAGGCCGAGTAATACTTCCTTCTCCTTGTTGAGGCCTTTTTGGAGGATCAGGGTAAAGAACGGTGAGCAAACGTGTGAATGAAAACAGAGGCACTCTACCTGTTGGTGACAGCTCCCGGGCTTCCTAATCAAAGAAAGATGCTTCAGTGTCAGTCAGTGCCGTGTCTTACACAAGCGTGAAACTCAGAGGCTGAAAACAGACGTAGCAAAATGCACCATCCTTCTGACAAAGCAAACATTTCTAAAATTTCATGTATCCACCGTTCTCTTGGGTTAGAGTGTCCCATTTATGCCACTAAATCTAAACCAAAGGGGTTTCTGTCTCATTTAAATCGTGTCAGATAAACTTAGAGCCATGCTTCTGTGTCAACTGCATAGCCTGATTGCCTGCTAAGTTCCGGTAGTACATTAATTTCCCATGGTGTTCTGTAAATGGCACAAGTTTAGAAACATACTTTTTTTGAAGTTGCGCAAGAAAACATACAAAAAAGATGAACCCAGTTTTCCAGTTGCGTATTCCACTGAAGTCCTGTTGTTCCACACAGTGATGAGCGAAACCAGAACTGGGCCTCAAATGAGGGATTTTCCTTGGTGTACTTTTTGGCTTTGAGAGGCTGCGACTGCTGCCTGTTAATACATCAGGAGCAGAAATATCCATTCAGTTACAGCAGAAGCCTAATTTTTTGCTGGAGTTGGTGACTCGTGCCAATCTCTACCCTTGCCTTCAAGATCTGGTAATGTATACCCAACTCTGTCAGGCTTTTCATAGGACAGAAAATTCACAACAGAAAAATGATTCATTCATGTTGTTAATTTTGCCTTGCATATGATACATACCTAGGAGTAGTATGTATTTTGAATATTCAGGGAATTACAAGCTTAGAAGTCTAGAAATACGGTATATAAACCACAGGATTGAAAGGAAAGCATTTTTATAATTTACTTTTGAACAGATGTTGCTTTCAAAATAGTTATGCTTGCAAAGATATTAATTAAAAATACAAAACTTCCTAGTCTGTCAGTGTGATCAGTGTAGCGCATAGATCAGCAGGCACCAGTGCTGGGACACTCTGGTATCCACCAAGAGCACGTTCACCCAGTTGCTGGGTGCACCTGTGTGATAATATTTTGCTGTTACTTTTTGGTTTAAAATCTCTGATTTGAAAAGGTCCTGACCACCTTAAAAGAGCTTTTTTGGTGTGAAAGGCTTTCCCAGTGTTCCACCAGGTGGCGCTCGCCTATAAAAATTTTTTCTCTGCTGTTTTCACGATTCATGTCCTGGGTTTCAAACTGTACTCAGGTGGGAAAGGCTTACATTTTAGTACTGTTCTCAGCAGTTCTATGACTATAGTTTCTATAGTTTTCCTGGCCTTTGTATAATGTCCAAGAAAGCGTCTCAGTAAAGAACTCAGCAATCGCCTTGTTTTCCCCTCATTGCCAGCTGTGCTGCTGTGAAGACGCAGGCAGGCACATAAATTCTTTGGGGTAGGTGAGCATAAATCATGTTGTGAAGGAACATTTACAGAAGGTTTGCGTCTTCCCAAATGTGCGGTGTTACCACACACCATGCGTATAGTCTCACAAGTGCTTAAATCTGTTTCTGTGAATAACCCCAGTGAGTTTAGCTGGATAATTTAAGACTAGAAGGCATGTGCATGCATACTCGCAATGCGTGTCATATCTAATCCATACCAGCTCCAGTTGTGTTTTGTGTAAATCAGGATTTAGGAAGCTAAATGTACTGAACTTTTGCAGAATTTCACTTAGTGAGATAAAAACCTAGCAAAGGCATAAAAAATATCTTTTTAGTAAACGTCTGGTGCTTCTTGGAAAAAAAAATCACGCAAAGAGACCAAACATCGTAATGCAGGGAAGCCACCAGATGGAGCTAACAGATCATCCTATTTTAGGCTACAGTGCAGGAATAGGGTTGTGGGTTTTTTTAATGGATTAGATCTCAGTGTTACCCATGTAAGAGCAGCATTAACAATGGTGGAGTTCTAATTTCTTTGCCAGTGTTTATATAAACTGCTGTATCCAAAAATCAGAATAAAAAACCAACACCAAATCCACGTTTTTTCAGCTTATTTGTTTAAATGCTGCAGAATGATAATTTCCTTCAAAAATTTAGAATTAAAACAGCAGGTGGCACATTAGGCCCACTGAATAGAGGATGAACGACCCGATGCTGTTAAAAAATCCTCAGTAGAACACTTCCAATAACCTTAAGCCTTTTTTTCTTTTTTTTCCTGAGGAATTAATCTGATTTTACAGAGCTCTTTTCCCATCACTGCTTGTGACTAAGGAAAGGTTTGCTCATAATCAACACTTCTGTTCTAAGCACTCCCTTGTTAGTTGTTGAGCAGCATGGGTGGTTGGGCTTTGTGCAGACAAAGGGAATTTGTTGCCATTCAGGGTGAATGATTGTACCAAACAATATTATTTATGGAGACTTTTCCTCTATGGCAACTTTTGTGATATGCATGATTAGTTTATTATTTTTTCCATTTATTATTGATTTTGATGTCACTAACAGTTGGTTCTTGTTAATCAGGATAATAGGGATAACAGAGAAAATCTCTAATTTTGCTTAAGTGTTTTGATAATGAGCAGTAACAGAAAAACACAAAACAATGTCCATCATTACTTTGATGAGAAGTATACTTTTTGTTTGTTTGTTTGTTTGAGGAGAACCATGTGATTTAACATGATTATCTGTTTTCCCATAATTTCTGCTTTTACTTGTGGTAATTATCAAAGTTGCTGAAAAAAAAAAAATGCAGAAATTTTGGAAGCCCCCAAATTTTTTTCCAAAATAGCCTATATAGACCTGTATGTACTCAAAATGAAGCACTACCAATTCTTTCTGCTTTCCATTAGTAAACTTTTATCAAACTTGGATCAAATGGGAACTTGTTCTACCTCTGGCTGTGTGAGTCAAGCGTTTTATTATTCAGCAAATATAATGCACCAGACTTTGCGGTTCAGGATTTAGGTTAGTTCCATTTATAAAAGTAAGGGCAGCCAGGAAGCTTGATTTAGTTTAAGCTCAGTAACATTTGTAGAAATAAGGATCCATTTACTTGGTGTTGGTCCTTATTCAGATCACAAATAAATTTTCTGTAGATATTTTGCGTCACTAAAGTAATACTACTCCTATGATTTTAATACAATTGTAGGTTTTATAACTAGTGGCAAAATTTCCCTCTTTAACAATTTTTTACTGTGCACAGGTAGGAGCATATGTAATCCAGGTCACCTTACACGTCTCCTAAAGACTGCCAAACTATCAGCTGAATTTTTCTTGTGGCTTTTTCATACAAGTGTTTACATTTGGTTTATCTGTTTGCTCCTGAAAAAAAAAAAACAACCTTGGTGAAAAATGTATTGAGTTTTATCCGTGGCAAAATGTTTTCAATGATTTTATCTTTGGGCAAGAGAGGAGGGAAATTAAAAACAGGGAGGGCAAAAGTCAGTTCCAGAGCCCAGAGACGGCAGCCATGGGTTTTAACATTTCCTTCGTTTATTTGGCAGCTGTAAAGTCCCCCTCGTCACCTGTGGCTCTCAGGGTCCTCCTCATGGTACAGCCACGAGTCACCTTTCTCCTGACACTGACAGTAGGTCAAATCCAGTGGTGAAGAGGGTGATGTGGATTGTGCTGGGACCGATGAGGAGCGTCTTTCCTTCCACGTGATCCTTGTGGTCCCTTCCAACCCGGCATTCTATCATTCCATGGTTCTGCAGCTGCTTGCACCCAGAAGAGGATGGCAGCACACCGCTAATCGCTAATTGACCCCACTGGCTCTGTGGGGAAGGGCAGGCCTCGGTCTGGACCAGGAGTTGGCCACGTCCGTAACCACGTGTATAACTGTCTACTGTAGCATCCCTATCTGATCCCAGACATCAAAGGTGCTGTTAGCACCTCCCGGCTGTTTGTTGATTGGCGTGCTTGTTAGAACCTGTGAGTTAATGTGTTTTAAGTGATATGTTCTGAGAGCAGTGGAGGCAAAGCTGCGCATATATTTAATACTAGTTTTCTGGCTAGATCAGCTCCTAGGGCATGGCCTAGAATTTAGTTTTATGTTAACCTCTCCCCCAGCTGTTATCAGTCACATGCCATAGGGAAAGTCTGTTATCACAGCGCAGTAAGTCTGAAGATGGAGGTTTGCATAAGAATGTGAATTCAGACATGACTGTATCACACATAAATCCACAGGCAAGTGGTTTAAAAGGCTGTTGAGGTCTGACATGTATCTCACTCTCTGGTGGTAGAAGTATTCCTACTGAAGAATTTGTGTTACCATCTAAATTGCCTGTGAACAGCTGATCTAAATCCAAATTTTCATGGTCAAAACAACTGCTAGTGTCAAATATACAAAAAAATATCTCTGGAAAGAAGAGATCAAATAAAAGGAATCAGGCAGAACAAAACGTTGCATTATGGTATATCTGCAAAAGTGTTTCAGAAGTTAAATATAACTATACTGTTGGCTGTAAAGTCCCTCGGCAACTGGCAAGGAGCATATTCATGCATACCCTGAGCTCCGTGACGTTTTGATATTTTTATCACACTGCGATTCCAACAGATACCACACTTTCTCCGTGTACTTTGGACAGAGGATTTCACAAGTACTACAAGAAGTGTTACGGTTTCCATGAAAGTCCTCATAATGGAAACTCATCACTGTACCTATTAATAATTTTTTTTACCTTTGAGACCTCTGTGAAGTAGGAGACCATTACCGTCACTTAGCAGATGCGGGCATTGGCCCTGCTGATTCTGAGGAAATTTCCATCTTGCTAGACGGTGCTCTGCTTATTGCTGTCCTGATCTACCTGGACACGTGCTGGTAATTCTTTGAGATCAGAGCCTATATAATGCTGATAGTCCCTATAAAAAGTACCAAGAAATTTGAACATAAACAACAAATATTTTCTGTAGCATTACATTTCAAGCCGGGCGGTTCCCTCACCCTTGCTTTAGCACAGCCACGCAAACGATGGAATTGGCCAAGCAGAGGGTTTGATGCATCGCAGCACGTGGTGGAAATGGGCAGCTCAGCCTGTTCTGCAGGAGAGGACAGGAAACCCTCCAAGCTGGTGCTGCTGTCCTACCTGTTACTGGGTCTGTTAGCTCCCTGCAGTGCTGCTTCCAGACCTAAAATGCCATGTACACTTCGTATTGTACTGAACTTAATGTGCATGAGGATGAACTAATGTGAGGATCCATTTTACTAACTTTCCTTTTCTTCTTCACATTCTCTCTCTGTCATTTTAATGGCCTCACTTACAGGTTTTGCCTTTAGCCATATTTTTGCTTCACCCACTCTTACCCCACCCTTCCTCCCTGTTATGCTGGATAATCAAGAGTTGGTAGTTAAGTGTATTTAACAAAAGGCAAAAAACATTAAGGAAAGTGATTAACCACTCTCCACTCCCCAAACAATTTATATACATGTTTAGACTCATCTAAACCGTACTTTGCTAAAAGCTAGATTAGATGGGGTTTCCTCCTGGTTTGCAGCTATGGGGCTGGCCCTCTTGCACTGCAGTTCTTGGGGCTCCTCTGGGTCTCAGATTACTTGTTCTGAGAGGGTTCCTCTTTTCCCTCCTCTGCCTTTCCAAAAAGCCTCACCTTTCCTATGTATGTCTGAAGATGGATGCTGCTTGATAAATGGCCTTTGTTGTAGGCGATGGTGTGAAAACCTTTTGCCTGGCACAGCTTTTTGCCTCTTGAATAACGTTGACATCTAGGGAAGAAAGTTAGACCCTTTCATAGAATCATAGAATGTCCTGAGTTGGAAGGGACCCACAAGGGTCATCGAGTCCAGCTCCTGTCCCTGCACAGGACAACCCCACAGTTCACACCATGTGTCTGAGGGCCTTGTCCAGTCTCTTCTTGAACACTGTCAGGCTTGGGGCCGTGACACCTCCCTGGGGAGCCTGTTCCAGTGTCCACCACCCTCTGGGGGAAGGACCTTTTCCTAATGTCCAACCTAAACCTCCCGCTTTCTAACTGTGGTTATGAATTTATGTGTGTGGGTCAGTGTATTGTCTGATCTCTGTTATAGTTCAACACGCTGCTTGAGGTTACCTAAAACCACAGTTTTTACAAGTACGGACTTGTACTCGTCGTCAGGTTCTTGATCACCTATGACAGATATATTACACTAAACACAATGATCAAGCTAGTGTTTAAAACAGTAGATTGCAATTTTTCTTCCCCACTCCCCCTTTTTTTTTTTTCTTTTTTTCACATGGGTCTTGCAATTCTATACCTTGTTAAATGTTTTTCTGCACTTATAATAATGAGAGGGAATTTTCCAGACACCAGTTGCAGGGGTATTTGGTATCCTTTGTAAAAGGTAGATATCTTGCATTTTAACATCCAAATACCTTAGATCACTCTGTCATCTTTGCTGATGCCATTTATAGTCTTCTCAGCTTGCTGTTGGGGTTCTTTCTCTGAAGTCTGAGGCTTCAAACCAACACACAAGAGAAGCTGTTTGAGAAGTAAATGGGGAAATACCTTTATAACTCGAAAAGCAGAATGAAACTTCAGAGAAAAAAGAGTACAGAATTGAGTAACAATTACGCATTTCTGCATCTAGCAGTTGAATAATAAGCCTCGACAGCTCTGAACTCTTCTAAAGAGAGGGTGTTTGATGTGTCAGTGCAACTTTTTTAAGGCCAAAAGAGTTGCTAGTCACAGTGTTTTCACTAATTTCAGCACTAGCTGCAAGCAATAGTAATGGAGATCATGTGTTAGCTTCTATCAATCATGCTGCTAACCTGGACTTGTAAGTGGAGAAAGTACTAGTCAGCCAAGCATGAAATACTCTTGCATGCATTTCTTATATCCAGAACTGATGGAAATAACATGTGAACAAGTAAAAGTCTCAGCAATACATACCTCAAGAGAGAGAACCTTAAAAGGCAGCTTCACTTAACAGCAAATCTGGAGATTTGCATCAGGTTCTTTATTTAGATGCCTGAATCCAGGCATTCATCAATTTATCCTGTGACCTAAGCAAATATTTCAGAAATGCTGCAAGACATGATAACATGAAGTCATGGTTTTAAGTACAGTTCTATGTGTCTTTCTTTAATATTTACTGTATACCCAAGTAGCACAAGATGTCTCTGTAGCTTTTGGCAGACCTAGCTGTGCCACGGGCTCCTTTTGAGATGAGGAGAAAATCAGCTAAGTTTAAGTCCAACAAAAGCCGTAAGTACATAGAAGTCAGCCACTGAATACAGTAGCTGGGTCAACTCTATTTTAAAAAACTTGTTAGCTTTCAGGAGCCATCATTAATTACCTCCTTCTAAACATGATATTTTTGACTCATTGTGCTTATACGGCTCTCAAATGAGCAACTCACAATCATAAAGAAGTATCTCCTCAAAAGCCCCTAGCAAGTGATGTCCTCATATAACAGCTAGAAAACTGAAATACAAAGAGATTCAGCAATTTATTAACAATAAGACAAAATACCTTTGTTACACCAATTCAATTCATAGACATTTGTAGAGCCTCTAGCTCTGCCATAACTTGTTTTCAGCTGTTTCAAGACAGGGCTCATGATGTTGCTAATGTGTTCTTGCTTTTTTGACAGTTTTATCCACATTTTGAACATGAGATGGGATGGCTACCTCTTTTTATTTTTTTTTTTTTTTTTTCTTTCATTCCCCCTTGTTTTACAATGTTAGGTTGGAACTCCAGATTGCTTCTTTGCACTTCTTTAATGTTAAGGAAAGAGTAAATGAGAAGTTCTTGTTTGCTCTCAGATGCATGGGCATGTAAGTCAGTAAGACTTGTGTAGTTGTCTTAGGCTAGAAGAGACACCTAAAGGTCTCCCTCAGTTCTGGATATCTCTATACGGCTATGCTGACATGTTTTAATTACAAGGTCAGCTGAGATGGAGGCAAGACTCCATCACAGATTTTGCCTGATGCATTGGGATGCTTAGTATCTCCATTTTATCAGTGAAATGAGTAAAATAAAAGGTTGTAATACTCATCTTAGGCAAAGAGCTATGGAGTATTGTGGTAGGTTGCCCTTGGCTGGCTGCCAGCTGCCCACCCAGTTGCTCCCTCATTACTCCTTCTCAGCAGGACAGGGGAAGAATATAAGACAGAAAAGCTCATGGATCAAGATAAAGGCAGGGAGATCGCTTACCAGTTACAGTCACGAGCAACGCAGACTTGACTTGGGAAAAATTAATTTGATTTATTGCCAATTAAAATAGAGTAGGATCATGAGAAACAAAGACAAGACCTAACCTCCCCTTCCCTTACTTCTTTTTTTTTCTCCAAGTGCAAAGGCACTTTTTAGTTCCCAACTCTTCCGCCTCTCTTGCAAGCGGTGCAGGAGGATGGGGAATGGGAGGTTGTGGTAAATCCATGATAGTTCCTCTTTGCTGCTTCTTCCTCCTCACATGTTGTCCCTCCTCCACTATGGGAGCTCTCCGTGGGATGCAATTTCTTCAGATCAAACCTGCTCCACCATGCTCTCTCCAGGAGCTGCAGGGGATCCCAGTTGCGGTACCTGGAGCTCCTCCTCCCCTTCTTCCTCCCCTTCTTCCCTTAGGGCTGCTTCTCACATTTTCCCCTCACCATCAGGCAGCATTTTTCCCTTCCTCACAGAGGCCCCGGCAGCCCCTTGACGGCACCTGGGCACCTATGCATGGTACAGGTACTCTGCTGAAAAATGCTGCAGAAAGGGAAAGCAGAACGATATTCTGCAGTTTTCGCTTTCTAACTCATTGCCTTTTTTTCCCCAACTTCGCTGCCCCTGTCACTTGCTGCCCTTCCCCTTTGCCTCTTCCCTCCGACAAGTCCCTTTCTATCCCCAGAGCACCAGGGAAGGGGGCAGCAGGAGCAGGGAGAAAGGCCACTGCAGGGTGTCATGTCCCTTGGTGGCACTCCCTCTTGCGTGGGCACCTGCGGCTTTCCGCCATCACAGGGCTGGATGGGGCCTGTAGCTGTCAGCAGGAGGAGTGGGAGCAGGGGGGCAGCGTGGGCCTCCCTTCGCTGCTCCCTCCGGTTTTCGGAAGATTTAAAATCGCCGTCATAGTTCACCGCAGAGTCGTGCTCGCTATCTCGCCAGGCCATCTGGAGCGGCTCATGTGAGCCACTCCTCTGGCATACAACCTCGCTTGCACAACTCCATATTAAGACTATTAATACGCTTTGCCCGCGTGAGCAGCCCTCGTTGTAGCAATGTAACACGTAGCTCAATCGTATAATGCTAACAAAGAGAACTGCAGCAGACACATAGGCCCCAATCCTGGAAATATTTATAGTTAGGCTTAACTTCTAGCATCTTGCTAACCCCTCGAGTGTTTGCAGGAATTGAAAACTTAATAAAATGTTGGCTAAAATATTCTGTTTACAAATGATATCAAGAAGAAGCATGTGCAATGGCTTATACAAGAAATGAAGTTTTTAAAACAAAACACCCTTCCATCCATCCTCTGTGTCTGTTTATACCATAGACAGTATAAGAGAGCGCTGGAAGAAGTAAAACAGACACTAATAAACCAGTACCCGGATTTGTATTTTCATTTGTGTTATCAATAGGTCTTCTGGAAAAACACCATTACTGCTGGAGACCAAACACCAAAAAGCCAGCCCCCCAAACCTTTAAGTTTCATTTAGCATTACTAAATTTCTCTTCTTGGCTTTAATATGGATACACTTATGCAAAATCTTTGCTGTCATGGTGTAGACAGGCTCTTTGGTTTCCAGTGGGTATAAAGCTGAGCATGTGAACACGTTTGCAATAGATGCTTGGGACCGCTCTTGACGTGCTGCCTTTGCTACGCCACCAACTCCTTTTTGCATAGCGGGGCATGAGATATATTACTGGTTTTGTGTGATAAGGAACTAAAGTCGGGAAGAATGGGATGTTCATGAAACCTTTTCATTCAGTCTTATTTCCATGAGTGTCATGAGGAAGTCACAGCGCGTTTGACTGAATAGTTCAGATTGCCAAATTCATGCTTGAAAGTTAAAAGGTATGCTAAAGGCAAAAGTAGAGGTTTGGGTAAATGATTAATGTTCATCAAGGAAAAAAATCACAGGTTTTAAAAAGTCTTGAGTCTCTAGGATTTTGTGGGCCTTAGAGGGAAGGGGTAAAGTAGGCATGGGGAAAAAAATTCCCAATATTACTACATCTACTAATTACTCTCAGTATTTTGACTCATTCTCTTATTGTTGAGTTCCACCTTCTGTTTATTTAGAGGTTTATACACTTTAATTAAAAATACATTTAAATGCATTATTAAAATATTGTGGACAGAAAAATGCATTGTAGTTTCACATGGAATCATTTTGTTTTAGCAGAATAATCAATTTTATTGCCTGCACAAACTCAGCTGTCATTTCTGATCCTAAGCCAGGCATCACTGCAAAGTAGGCATCACATACCCTCACTGGCTGGCAATGCCCTCTCCTGTTGTGAAAGAAGCCTGGATCTGATGCCTAGTTTGGCCGCTGGCCCCCTAGGATCCGTGGGGAGTGCAGCTGCGACAACCCCAAATTCTTTGGGTTGCAGTTGCCCCTGCCTGCCTTTAGCTGCAGGCTGAAGCCTGGGCAGAGGGAGACATCTTTATGTGAACCACATAAAGTTCAACAAGGACAAGTGCTGGATTTTGCACCTGGGACACTGCAACCCTGACTGTACATACAGACTGAGGGACAAGATGCTGGAAAGCAGCTCTGTGGAGAGGGATCTGGGGTTCTGGTCAATGGCAAGTTGAACATGAGCCAACAGTGTCCCTGGCAGCCAAGAGGGCCACCCGTGTCCTGGGTGCACCAAGCACAGCATTGCCAGCCGGGAGAGGGAGGTGATTGTCCCGCTCTGCTCTGCACTGGTGCGGCCTCACCTGGAGCACTGTGTGCAGTTCTGGGCAACACAGCATAAAAAGGATATAAAGCTACTGGAGAGTGTCCAGAAGAGGGCTGCAAAGTTGGTGGAGGGTTTGGAGGGGAAGCCGTATGAGGGGCGGCTAAAGTCACTTGGTTTGTTCAACCTGGAGGAGACTGAGGGGAGACCTCATGGCAGCTACAGCTTCCTCACAAGGGGAGCAGGAGAGGCAGGTGCTGATCTCTTCTCTCTGGTGACCAGTGACAGAACCCGAGGGAATGGCAGGAAGATGTGCCAGGGGAGGTTTAGGTTGGGCATGAGGAAAAGGTTCTTCCCCCAGAGGGTGGTGGACACTGGAACAGGCTCCCCAGGGAGGTGTCACAGCCCCAAGCCTGACAGTGTTCAAGAAGAGACTGGACAAGGCCCTCAGACACATGGTGTGAACTGTGGGGTTGTCCTGTGCAGAGACAGGAGTTGGACTCCGTGATCCTTGTGTGTCCCTTCCAACTCAGGACATTCTATGTTTCTATGATCTGTGTACCCCTTGCAAAATACAAGGGGGTGAAGAGGCATGAGAGTGTCCTCCAGCTGCTTGTGGCCCACCCAGGCTGTTTTGGGCTTGGTGGAGCTGCTGGCCAAGTTCATGTGGCTGCTGATGGGCTCCTCTTCTGTGGTGCATTGGCAAGAACAGGGTGGCACTGGGCTAGCCCAGGGGCAGTTCTGGGTGATCCCATAGGAAATAATGAGGGACATGAACTGCAGGAGGCACTCTGGGGTTCTGTGGCTGACATCCCAAGGAGAAGCATGGTCTGGTTAAGTATTATGTGGCTTTCAAGGCATAAATGAAAGCAGGTAGGGAACCCGCTTTTCTGAGACCTGCAAGGGCCCTTAGGAGGGCTCTTTCTGAGCCTGGACTTGTTCTTATGCTTATGAAGTAGAACAGCACAAACCCCAATCAGCTGGAAAGAAGAAAATCAGTGTTATTCTGTGTTACTCCTCTCACCAACTTTTTCTTACTTGGTTATTTAAAAATCTCACAGGTTGTTGCTCAATAACATTTATGAACTGGGTGTAGTATAAAAATCCTAGCTACAGCGCAAATATGCACAGCCGTCACATTTAACACACCTTTTAAAACCAAAGCATCACCAGGTATTTTAGCAAACAGAGAGGTAAAAAAAATTCCACTTTATAAACCCACACATTTATATAATTCAAGTGATGCCAACTGAGCTGTAATTTCTTTATATGGTAAATACATGAGCTAAAAAAGGTTGTGTCAAGAAATTGCTAATAAGACAAAAAAGTGAAACCAAATTTAACTGAGAGGGCCCTGCCAGATTTATTAATGTGGATTTCAAAGCTCTCCAAGAAAAACGTTGTCTTTTTACCTTTTCAAAAGAATTCAAACTCAAATATAGTATTGGAAACAAGCTGAAAATCTAAACACTCAGGCTACGACATAATACATTAAAAGCTTAGAAACTGTAAGAAGTGACAGCATTAACTTGTGCTGTTTGCTTCAGGGAGGGCAGAAAAGCAAAAGTCAATTAAGGTGAGGACGTCTGCTGCTAAAACTGCCACCATTTGTTGCTTTATGCTAATCTCCGTGCCCCCAGTCCCACAGTATTTTTCACATATCGCCGGACAGCTGTGCTTGAACAGAGGCCCATTGACTTCATGTCATTTGAGCATCTCTTTTGCATTCAAAGGCTTTGATCTATGTGGCTGGAAGTCTCTTCTTAGCTTCCGTCTACAGCAGTTCCCAGCACACACTCGCTGCTTTCTTAGCACGGTGCGATTCTTGACTTCTGCAACTCTGCAAAGAACTATGAAAATACGTTGCATGTTTAAGTTACATTAATTCACTTGATTCTACAGTTACGATTTGAGCAGGACCAAAAGCTGTAGCTGTAGGCAATGTAAATGGTGGTTGTCCGCAAGCCAGACATTTAATTATTTGTGCCAATGAAAAGAGAACAGATTATTGATATTGGAGACTGCTGCATCCAAGGGCTATGTGGCCTCTCACAGGTGCAGTTTCATGATAAGACCTGATAAGGCCTGCTGTAGGTGGGCATGGGCACACCTGCTTTCCAACAGGAGGAATGGAAACAACGGCCACGATGGCTGTAAAATTGAAGTTGATTCATTTCTGAATTGAATTATGTGTATCTACCTCCTTTCACAGCAGAGGAAAGGATACGATGATGAAAGAAGTACCTTCCAGACTCACATTCCTAAAACGCTACAAACCATACATGCACAAACTCCCTGCTTGGACTTGTTTCAAGATCGAAACAAGCTTGCGAGCAGCGTTTGATTATCCAAGAGCAGGGGAATGGAAACCTTCTGACACCTCCAAAAAGCCTCCAACAAGCACTTGGACTAGGAAGTGGTGCCTGGGGAACATTTCCACACAGAGATAAGTTTACTTGCAGACATCAGCGTTTTGTTGGGGAGGCTGCCTTGTCCAAAATTTTGCTGCGTGTGCATGTGTCATTTCAACCCTAACAGCTAGCAAAAAAGGATCAGCTGGTGCTCTAGGCTCCAAGGCCAAATGCTGTAAATATCTACAATAAATGTTGTTCCACACATGAGTAATTCCTCTGGCTCTGTCTGTGCTGTTCCTGGGACCATGAGTCAGGGAGCACAATATGAACCTTGACCTGCTCTTTGTGGGCCCATATTGCTGGGAAGGGGGTAGCCTAGCTACCTCCAAGCCCTGTACTTTCCCTATCGCATGTGAAACTTGGCTTTGCTGTGGAAAACAGCTCGTTTGTCCCAAGGTAGGATGGGATAAAGGACAGGAAGGCCTCTCATCTCATCAAGGGAAAAGGAAACCTTGCTGAAAACATAACCTACTTCACTTCATGGAATCTGTTCTTGCCTAAGATGAAAGCCGTTGACCACTGACTTTTTCAAATGGACATTGCTATCTAATCCTATTTTAGACCATCTGTGGAAAATGAATAAGAGTTTTATGTCTAGATTTGATTATTAGTTACCAGGTACCAGCTACCATGGGCGTTAATATTTAATGTACACTTTTAATTCTGTGGCATCAGTGTGGGTGTTAAGTTGGATTTTTGGATACCTTTTGTTTGTTTGTTTGTTTTTGAGATATGGTCTGATTTTAGAGCTAGCAAGGAATACAAAATAAAGACAGAATATAAACCATTAATTTAATGAGTTTAATGTTGGTCTTATGTTAGGAGTCAGAAGAAAGATTTGGTGATATAGGATGTGACTGGTATACATAGATAATTATCTTATAAAATATCCTGCACGTTGGCCCAAGTTGGAAAAAAAAACAGTGTTTCTAAATAGGAAAATATTTTGCTGCTGAGGATTTGGGGCTTTGTGTGCTAAGAAAGGGCTGGGGGGTTTCTTTATGCAGCATGGAAACACTCCCAGCAATTTGTCCTCTCGTTGAGTTTCTTTGTCATCTGACTGCTGCCACTCAGCTGTGTGCGGCCTTCACTGAACTGTGCCTGTGGGGAGGGCTGGAAGCATTTTGGTTCTGGAAGAAGGCTGAAGTCTCATAATTAAAGGCACATACTTTAAAACAAACAAACAAACAAACAAACCTGAAAAATAATTAAAAAAATGCATCAGGCTTGAGCTGTTACACAGGTGTCTGCTGCCCATCAAGTTAATGTAGGGTTACCATGAACTGAACGGTGCAAGCAGAGGGTGAAATTTGCTTGATTTTACGAGGGTGCACATATACACCTGCACCATAGGAGTGGCCTAAAGGAACTTGTAGAAGCGGTAGTATCTGGCCTGTTTCAAAGAGCTGCTTTGGGGGTGAGGCTGCTCTGACCCATTTTCCCCTCGATTCTGAAAGCTGGTAGGAGGTTGCTACAGGCACTTCCCATCCCCAGCAGCTCCGCAACCGCCTCGTGCCAAACAAGAGAGGCCTAAATGTGTATTTTCTCACCCAGCTGTCGAGCATCAGTCTGTCCCTGTGGTGTAAATACACCTGCTTGTGCCGCTCGTACCTCCTCACCTTCCTCCCACTGGTTCTGCCAGGTTTGTCCCACGGTGGCAAATAGTGTCCCTGCTCCTGCACCCCCCGACCAGCGCAGCCCCCCTCGTCTCTGCCCCTTTGTTCTTCAGAGGGCTCACACACATTAGAAAGCAAAATCTTAGAGAGAGACGTAATCTAGGATAAAACCCCCAAACTCTCTAGGAACAAATTTAGGAAGCTAGTAACACATGGCTTCCTCGCCACGTGAACGATGGCAAATGTGTAATTGATTTGATTAAGCTGTTCTGTAGTATTAGGACCACCCAAAAGATGGCACTAAAAAGCCTTTAGTCACACACACATACACACACATGGAATTTGCTAATAATACTAAAAAAATAGTTCACTAGCTTAATTCTGTAATTTTGTGAGCAAAAATAGAAGTAATCTTGGATAATTCTATGTTAGACCAGCAGGAAAACTGAGGACAAACACTTTTATATAAGCAGATAAACTTTGTACTGTAAATATTACTTCTCTAAACCCACATGAAAGCATTCATATTTTTGTAAACATGACAATGTGACATTTGGTGAGCAGCACAAATGTGTTAAAATTACTCAGGAGTTAGGCACTGCACTTAAAATATTTGTTTCTTTAGGAACTGCTGATGCTATTGCTGTACATTGACGTTTGTAAATCTGTGGTTATTTGGCCTAAAGTGCTTTTCTTAATGTGGGTGCAGCGTGGAATCATCACACCAATGCCCACAGATCTACATGGAGTGAGAAGTATTAGCAAAGGAAAGCTCCAGACTCCTGTCACTACCTTTCTTAATAGGTAGGACCGATTATTTTGATCTTTACATTAGCTTAGTTGTCTGTGATGAGAAGAATAAAACATGTTTCTACTAGTCACCTTCTATCTTACGATGGAGTAGGTGAAGGAGGAAAAAAATTCCTTTCGTATTTATAACTTCTGAAAGCTCAGTAATGGGATCTAATTTATAGTAAAACCTGAAGATGAGAGTGTTCACAAAGTGCTGGAGGAGGAATCCTCACCTCCTGTAGGATTAATTTTTTACTGTGACTTCAGTTTCATGATTTTAATCGAATACCACATGTTAATAATAAACAACACAAATGGAACAACACCAGCTTTGCTTAGAGCAGAAATCATTTGGGTACCAAAAGGAGTTGAGAGATCTGACACTTTCCACAAATGTTTGATTCCCCCATATTGTGAGGCTTCTCTTTGGAATGTGGTTGCCTATAAACCTACAGCTAAAATAGAAAGATTAAAAGAAACTTCCCAGGAACTGGGAGAGATGCAGTGGGAATCGAGCATGTAAAGTCTGCCTGGATACAAAAACTGTTTCCACCTCATTCTCCAAAGCTTGTCCCCTCTATGAGTCTGGTGTTTTTCCTCACTTCTGCTTTTCTTACTGACACAGCCAGCATGGGTGGATATGGTGTTGAGCTTTCCATAGCTCTATGCACTCATGAAATTAAAGGCATTTATATCAGCCGTATCAGGCCAGAAAAGGGAGTCAAAGTTTTACATTTGGAGAAGGTGCGGGTTTTGTTTGTTTGTTCCTTTACTGATAGCTCAGGTAAGGCACTTGGCTCATAGAATAGTTTGGTTCTGATATGTTTAAATTATAACCACTATTTGGTTCTATTTGGTTACAACAACAACAACAACAACAACAACAACAAAAACTTGGATGTTGGTGTTTTCTTCAGGGAATAAGCTAGAGTGTATTCAAGAGAATTTAGTGGCACCTGCAGAAAAAACGTCCACAGACATAGATGCAGCAGCTGGCTTGATTACATTTATTCACCATGTGGTAAAAAAGCCAAAAAAGAAGAGATAGTGGAATTGTACACACGATGAATGGGTGAGGAGCTGGCTTGTCTTTGTGTTTGTAGCACAGCAACGAGACCCACTCACTGAGAGATTCTGCATAACACATAGCATTCAAAGCCACCATGTATTTCATGGTTACACTTTGGATCTCATTGTCATAGCCTGTGGAAGCTAAAGATGTGCAATAAGGATGCTAAGTTGCAACAACCAGTACTAATATATAATTCAATAATTGACTTTAAACGCTCTGTAGTAACACACAAATTTAATGTTGTATATCAAAGTTAAATGAAACAAATACTTTTGCATCTCTCCAAGGCCTTCATAATTTGATTTTAAACAACTTCATACTAGTAAAAAAATCAGCAAATAAGTTTTAGCATAAAAATTAGATCACTCCACAGGAATATAGTTTGGGCAGGGGGAGGGGAACAAAGCATTTTTCTGACAAACATTGCGGTACGTATAATCTTCACATTTGGAGGGGTTTTGAATTCACTGCAGATATTTTCTGTACCAAAGAGGATGTATTGTTTCTTACACGAGCTTAAAGATAAATTTACAATGAAGTAAGAGCTGGAGGACCTAAAGGGGAGGGAGGGTAGGGAGGAAGAGAGTCTGAACTAGAACATTACTAATTCTCACTATGGTAGCTCAGTAAAAAAAAATGCTGCAGAACAAACCTGCCTTCATCCAGTCATTTTTTGGAAAGAATTCTAGCCATTTGGAGCCGAGATTTTAGTTGAAAAATCTTTGGAAACAGGATACTGCTCTCAAGCACTTTCAGCCCTTTTGAGACCTGGAATGAGATTCAGCTCAGCTTCAGACATCTGCACTGTAGCCTTCTACATCTGGACCCTCTGTCCTTTTGTCACTGGAAAGAAATACACATTTGTAATGTGTAACTCATCTAACCTATGATGGACAACTACTGTGGGGTAAAATTCATAGCATGTGTGGAGTGCCCATTTTCTCTCCATTTAATATAAAAGGCACCTGTGAAGACTTTCAGATGCAGATTCAAGGGTCCATGAGAGGAAACTCATCCCCAGTGTCAAATATATTTTTTTAACTTTTGAAAGACTATGAAATGGTTGCAACAGTTTTATGTATTTAGACCTATAAAAATAGTAAGAAGAACAGTGTAATGCACTCTTGGCAGACAACATGCCACTGGGATAGTTTATGAGAGCAGTGTTTGTCCTCATAGACCAACCTTCGTAGAAGTCAACCACTGTACCATGAAGGAGCCTGAGGCCAGGGATGGATTTGTCTGGTCAAGGGTGGAAGCCTTCTCCACATTTAATAACCTAGACCAAAGAGAGAAACACAAGCCTGTGGAACACCACTCATCTTATCCCAAGGTCAGTGACAAAAGCCACAAGTCTTATACCTTTCAGGTGCCTGCTTTGCCAATTAGCAAAGGTGCCTGGGCTGACTAATTCAAGAGTTGCTGTAGGAAGACCAGTGCTCCTGTCTGCAGTGGGGAACTGCTGCTGAGGATGCAGCTGCAAGAAGCAACTTGAATAAAAATAATAATTGGGAATGTCAACCTGATGCCGAAAGCAGCTGTAAAAAATCCTGATGAAAGAGGAACAGTTGTTTTATATCACTGTTTTGGAGCCTAGAAGGCCACAGTATGTTCCTGGAAGTGCTTCTGCTCACTGTGTGACTTAAAACAGAATAAATATGACTTTTTTTGTCTTCCAGTTGCTTCAGCTGGGAAATGGGGGTAGGAATATCTTCCGGTGCATCTTTGTCACCACTTCATTTGACTTTGTAAGCACAGGAAAATTCTGAAATCTTGCCGTTCAACTTTACAGTTAAGGGAAAGTTGGGGATATTTGATTAGGATCATGCTTCAAATGATGACACTTTCAGCTAACTTAGCTCTGGATCAACCCAGCATAACTTGTTTGGGAGAAAAATCCAAGTGATGAATTAATCAGTGAATCACTGGAGATACAAACTTAATTTTATTTTGCAGCATCATATGCATATGCTTTGCCTTCTCATTTATTTTAATTTTCCTGTTGCTGCAATGCATGCTGGCTCAAGTTTGGGAACTGGAGACAAAAGCAGGGAGCAGACATCCCTGTTGGGGTACAGCTTACCTCTTTTTTGGAACCGCTCCACAGGGTGGGCTCGTGTAGCTCCACCATTACCCACACAACTCATTTGCACGCTAAGTAAATGCTTGAGGGGGCCACTTGATGGCTCCTGCCATTAAGCTAACCAGTGGGAAGGGATTTTTAAATACTCTGAAGTCCTATTCTAAGAGCTCTAAATGTTTATTGTATAAAAGAAGCTAAAATGCCTAACATAGCTGTATAATACATCACCTGCATGGAGGAAGTGTAAATCATTTTGAAGGCAAAAAATCTCAGTGAGGTAGGTACTTCATGGGGACAAAAAGGGTTTTTATTGGTGAGAACTGCATTAACATAGAATACAAGATGATGCAGTCCCATTGCTGAGCTTGGAAGCAAAATCGTAGTAATATCGGCTTCACAATTTTGGATTGGACCTGTGTTTCTGCTGTTATTTTTTCCTTCCCCTCTATTTCCTGAAATTTCAGGCTTGTGTGTGCTTTTTGGGTGCTTACTCTGTCTGCAGTGTATTTCTGCAATTTATTTGCAAAATATCTTGTAGGCTGGAGCTGCTGTGGTGGAAATTATTAATGATCACAATGCGTGCAATGCCTAATTAGTACTGGAACTCCAGCCTTATCTTCTCAAACGCAGCCAAAAATCTCAAAGTGACGTATCATGATGGTTGTATTGCATTTTAATAAAACTCCCATATTCCATCTATAAGAGAATTCCTGCTTTATAAGTGGCTGTTCATCTCATTGTTATAATGATTCTTGATTCATTCATTGTTTTTACATTCTTCTGCTATACAGGGTCTTGAAAGAACAGCACATTAAACTGTTTGCTCAAGTGGTCTGTTACAGTGTTTTCTCATAATAAGAGAGCATGAAATCATCCAGCTATCTGCTGGAAAATGTACTAATTATTTTGTTAGTGGGTAACAGGTCACAGCCAACAGGGCAAGGGAAAGACAAGCGAGCTCCACGTAACTGTGCATTGGAATTACATCTGGGGAGAGAAAATAATACTTATAAGTACAGTCCATAAAAGCAATTGTAAAGCTTTTTCTAAAAGCTTTACCATGTTTCAAACAGGAAGTTTAAGAATTATTTTGTGTCAAGACCAGAAAGGCCTGCTCATAGAAGCAGAATTTTGGTACTACCAAGGAACAAGAACATTTTATTTTCAAATTCGTAAAGCAAACTTTGATCATCATGCAGGAAATACAGCAGACTTAAGAAAGCCTGCCACTGACCTCTACGGTAGAATAAAACTAAGAGAGAAGGGGAAATAAGTCACCGATTTTTAAAATTACTGTTATGCTAAGACTTTTAAGAGAGTTTGAATCTCAAACTCGCATTCTAAGAAAGGAGAACGTTTTCTTTCATTGAACAGCCCTGAGGAGTGGCTTTTTCTTCCCTACCCCAACCTCCATGAGAGTTGTGTTTTTTGTTTTTTGTTTTTTTCTTTTTACTTGCATGTACGTGTAAAAATACGAAGTCATTTGTAAGAAGTTCACTTAATTCCTCTCCCTCAGCTCACATTTGTTACAGATTTTGTTTGGCTTGCAGTTTGCCAGAAGGGAAGGGAAGAGTGTGCTCCAGCCAGGGAATGCTGCTGTCCACTGAAAAATGTGTTTGGATGGAGCAGCTCTTTTTCATGGATGGATTGTGGGTTTTGGCAGCAGAGGTGGCAGGAAGCAGTTGCCATAACTACCATACCATTTAAAAAAAAAAAAAAAACTTTAAGTAAGGAGACATTTTTGAAATAATGCTTTTATTAACCATTCTGGTAGAATCAATCAGTTCAATCTGATGGGTGACAGGATACTGGATGTGGTCTCTTGGGTGTATGCTAAGGGTATGCTTTTAGGGCTACATTCAGGCATTGGCTTGTAAGGTACATAGGGGAGGAAAATATGTAGGCAGCCAGAGAACTGAACATAATCTGCCTTGCCTGGGATTTCTGGGATTTCAGGGTTTGGCTGGAATCACATAATGGTGTTAAGTAGCAGACTAAAAGAAAAAAAAAGTATGTGTTTCAAAAACTTTAAGGGTGGGATTTACAAATTCACTGAAATGATTTAGAAACATGAGTTATATTTTAAGTCAACACTAAGTACTCTGCCTTATGCATAGACATAATTTAATATTTATCTATATTCAAGTGACAGATACTACTCAGACAAAAAGTCCAGATATAGTTGGTTGACAGTGAATACTACTGGGGCAGACCTAGGCATGGTTTATACTGGGTCAAACCCAGCTGAAGGTTTTCATCCCCATCATTACACCACACGTTATTGTCACTGGCAAATTGCTTTGGCATGTTTTTGTATGCTGTTGGAATCAGAAAACGTTTCACACTGCTAAAATAACCTCTATCTATTGCCATATGGATACCAACATAAATTTTGTGGTACTCCTGCAGTGCTTTGAGTTGTCACCCAAACAACCAAGCTATTTGTTTACTCATGGGACCTTTACTGAAACAGTCAGGTGAATTGGACTCATACCCCTGCTTGAACACTGGCTCCCAGGCAGGATTCATCACAAATTTCTGAGGTGAGCATCTATGAGACTGTCCCTCAAAGAGCCTTTGCAACCCACGGTCATGGTGAACCTTCAGCCGGGACCTGTACTCTGGTCCCACAGAAGAGGAGAAGTGCTCCCACATGCCTGTTTCATTCAGCCAGTGGCTTTCTCTTGTGTAATGACACAAAGAGCCCTTGGGGTATTTGTTAACCAAGCTTAAGTCTAAATCCCTTGTCTGAGAGGTGCATTTCCTACGGTACATCTTACTGTCCTGAGCATGTGTATCGAAGAAACTTTCTAGTCTACCTACTAACTCTTTGCTTTAAAAGCAAGTGTTACATTGGGAAGTACATTAGGAATGACTGATTCACTCCCCTTTGTGAGCTGTAATGTATATTACAGCTACAATTATTTCCATGCAAGAGTAGGAACCTTTAGATGTATCTAATTAAATAAATCATCTAAGATTTTATTTCAAGCTTTAAAAAGGTTTAAAATGATAAACACGCCTGGGCTGCAATCTCCACGTTTTTGAGTAACAATATCCACATTCTCATAAATACTTGGGCTATGAAGCCTTCAGCTGCTACTTCTAATGGAAATCCCTATTTATCCTTTCACAATTTCCTTACGTTTATCTGATAAGTTTAATCTTGTATGAAATGATACCAAACTGCCTGAGCTCCCTTCTTAGTTACTTCTTGTCCCTCACTGTATCTAACTGAAAAGTAAAGCATTTTTTTCCTCTGTCACTGTTCCATTCTCTTCTGTTAGTTGTTCTGCTTTATATTTTAAAGTTTATGCCAACATATGGATTTCTACAAGGTCAAAATTAACTCCCCAAGTTTTCTGGAGTTTTTGGATGCTTCTTGGTCTTACATCCAGATTCAGGATAGAAGAGATGTTATTCCTTCTTGAAGCTTTTCCCCTTTTTTCTTTTGTAGGTGTAAATGACAAGTAACTACCTCTCCTAACTTTTCTGCCAATGTCTTTTTTTGTTTTGTTTTCCAATTCTACTAGGTCTTTAACATCCTCTTTTACATATTTCTAGAAACCTGACTAGCTCTGAAAACAAACCAGGTGGTGATTTAAATAAACATTGTGAATGCGGCCAAAGGAAATGGCTCCTGGGGTAGAAGGTGCGGGCTCTGGGATGCAGAATCCCGAGACCAGAGCCATACCGGGAAGGCCTTCAGCAGGCTAAGGCAGGCAGAGACCTTTTGGAGGCAAAGCTTTTTCCACATTAACCTCAGAACTTGTCTTAGGTTCTGAGTCTGTTTTTGCCTTGCCTTAAGAAACTATTTGGGGGGAAAAAAATAGCCAAAAATACACAGCGAACTCATCCCAAAATAATAATTATTCTGATGGAGAGGGAAACAAGACATCCTTTGGTTCCTACTCCTCTCCTCTGAAGGAAAAGTTCTTCACAGATGCTACTCCAGTTCGCTGTTTTGTTGTGCCCCGGTGCAGGGCTGGTTCTGATGGCGATTTCCTGCACACATGAAGGGGCTGAGGTTGCACGAAGTCCCCCCACTTCCCTTCTCCCTTTGAAGTGTAACTGAGGAGTATCACAGCGTGCCTGTACGGCCCCGAGTCTGACTGTGTACTTTGGCATTTGAATGCCAGACTGGTTGGTAATTTCCCCGTAAATCCTTTCATAGCTCAAATTCCTGTCGAAAGAACCTATATCTCCGTAGCCGCTGGTTTACCATATGGAGCCTGTCTCCCCGACCTGCGGCTGCTCTGCCGTTCGGTTTCCCCCTCAGAAGCAATGCCATTTCACGTGCTTTTACTTGGTTCTGTTGCAGTGTATATTTAAAATGAAATATTGGCCGAAACCCCTCTGGATGGCTGTCAGATCTTAGCATGCCACATAAATATCACTGTGAAAACATTCCTCCCAGCCCACACAGAATGCATCGAACACTGTTTTTCCTGGACAAAGCCAGCCCTAGCACAGCGAGGCCTTCAGCAAAGGACCACTTCCAGTGGGCAGGGCCCCGTCTTAAATTGACCACTTAAAAGCGCTCTGGAAGTTTCCAGTATAATTTTCCTTACTCTTTAGTTACAGACCACCTTTACTAGGCAATGAAGCTTGTTTGCCAACCCGTTGGGTCGCTGCCATCCAAGCACTTGCCTCGGTGGCCTGCTGCCAGCTTTCAACTATGTCAAGATGTGAGTTGCCTGGTGCTCTCGGGCACTACGGGGCCACAGGGATGTTCACCATGCCAGTGCCTTCCTGCTTACCCAGTGGATATTTCCCCACGGAACCTTCAGGGCTTGATGGCCGCACAGGGTCAGTTTCCAATGGCCCTCTGCTAGATTGCCAGTCATGGGCAATTCACACTTTTTGTTTTGTTTTTGCAAGGATATGCACTTTACGTGCACTAACATATGCATACGGCCCTTCTGTGGTTCCTGGCATGGCTAGGGCAGGAATTGCATCTGCAAACCTCACCAGGGCCTATGACCTTCGGTCATTGCAGCAGATCAGCACAATTATCAGTGGGCATGAGGACACCCAGCTCCCATCAGCTGAAGGTCTGGGCAGAACACACCTGCTACCACGGCAACTTAAAGCTTAAAAGGAGCAAGTGCTTCCAGAGAAAAAAAAAACAACAAACCCATAAAATCCATTTTGAATGTGCTCTCTCTAAATAACACGACGAAAGTGTAAGGGGTTGGGAAAAAGGCAACTAGCAGAGCCAGTGCTATAAAAATAATTAATTTCTGATGTCCACCTGTGCGAGGCGCTCAGATGAGCTGGAGGTAGGCACATTCTTGCACATACGCAGGATCTGAAAGCTCAGCCGGCTTCATCGCTGGAGGCAGCCCGGGAGTCGATGCCAGCAGGGCTCTGGTGCGGTGCTGCCGGGCTCAGTCCCCCATCCACCTCTTCTCCTGGCAGCTGCCAGGGCTGGGGACGCCATTCTCTCAGCGCTTGTCTGGCAGCTGTCATGACTTACAGGGAAGTGCCGCTACTAACATGAGTGTTCAGCAGAACTCAGGCTTGCGCAGTCAGAGATGTGCGGGGGGCTTTGGGTTTATTGCTACAGATTGGGGTCCTTCAGGTAGAGTCTGACTGAGACAGAAGAACAGATGGAAGAAATAAAAGAAAGACACACCAGTCAACCAGCTTACAGGTAGGCAAAGGTGCGTGCTTACGAGCTTCCTGTGACAAAATGCTTTAAAGCTAATAAAGATTACAGAATGCAGCACTTCTTACCTCTTATGCCTTCTGAGGCACACCTCTCTCTCCCATGCCTAAATGCACATGAATTCTCCAGAATTCCATCTGACTATCCTATCTTTCTGCATTTGTTTAGCAACACTTGGAGCAGTGAGATTGTGGTGGCAATGACCGCAATGGCTGTTTTAATAAGTTCAGCCTCAGGTTGCACTTGATTGCTACAACAAAGCTTTATTGAGCAGCTGCTTAAGAAAATGTCCATGCGCTTTCACTTAGACATACTTTTCCCAGAATAATCACGGGAAAGCAAAGAGATTGCCACCTTGGTCCTCCAAGTATGGAAAATAATAATTTTTCCTTGGCTTTTGTTAAATTATTTTTCCCACACATTTTCTCTTCAACCCCATACTTGGGTCAGCTTAGAATGCTGAGTGGTCTAAGTATGATGAATTTATTACTTTAAACTTTGCAGAGCACAGCATAAGGAGGGTGAGGTAACAATGTAAGCAATGTGGAATGACTTGAGCATTTTCTAGGTTAATTATTGGATATATTTAGAGGTCTCCAAAATGTATGTTTTTTTAAAAAAAGGATTGGTTTGGTTAGTGGACTGAAACCAGATCAAATCCATCTTGCATCCCCACCTAAAAATGAGATTGGGGTCTACAAGTTCAGAGCCTTGGGAACAGAATATATGTAATTACATATAGTTTCTGAAGAGGTGAAATGTCACATTATGAAGAGATGGAAAACACATTAAGAGAGAATGAGTTCATCTTCCTGATACAGAACAGTCCCTCCACAGTAATGGGATTATGACAGTGTTGGGCATTTGAGAAAGTCTATACTGCTGTGTCTGTTCTATTTGATTTGTATACAAATGGATTTCCGTTCCCTGTAACAGCTTTTTCTGAGCTAAGGCAAACTCTAAAATGGGAAATAAAAGTGGAATTTTGGGAAGATAGGACCTGCCATACTCACTCAGTGACACTGCAGCTTTCTATGCAGACAAGAACACAGAGGAGGTACGGAGGTATCTTTGAGGTGGTAACAGCTGTGGAGTTCTATCAGAGACAAAGAATATCTAAAGGTAAAGGACAAAGTTGTGGCATAGTTTGCATGTCTGCTATTTCTACCTGCAGGTGGGCAGGGGGGACACTAGGAGTTGGTGGAAGTTTTGCTCTGCCCCAGCATCCTGGCTGTGGAAAGACACAGGGAGGGATGAAAATCTGTTGGTCAAACCAAAGAATGTAGCAGATGACTCATCTCCCTAAAGCCTTTAGGCAGGATAAAGGGTAAATCTGCCTTCTAGCACAGGTTTCTCACTGCACCCTTCACTGACGTTGACCACTGCATTCTTTCTGATAGGCAGTGACCAGTCGTATTTCTAGCGTAAATGTATAAGCAAGGTTTTCTGAAAAATCTTTACGTACAGACTATATAATAGTAATATTACAAATATGGAATATTTTGCATATATATAGACATACACTGTACCAAGCAGCAGCAGGACAGCTCTCTTGTAATGTGGTTCAAGCAGATTTGTATGTAGTGTAACAGATTATTAGACAAAATTTTCTGAATGTCTTGGGCATCTCCATAGGTACTGGCCGCTCTGTAAAGCTTCACGGCTGTTTTTTAACAACCCAGGAAGAGAAGCAACTCCTAGGCACTTATAAATTGCTTCTGTAAATAAGAATCAATTGCATTTACAATTTGTAAAACCGAATAAAGCAAAAACTCCTTTGCCTTAACAAAGAGGTGAAATCCAAAATTGGCAAAAATGCCAGCAATCAATAGATTAGACATGCACATGGGGTAAGATGTAGACAAGGGAGAGTTTGCTTTCACTTTTGGAAAGAAAGCATCATTTTCAGGAACAAGAAAAACTCCAACTTAGTGTTGCGGAATGAGGAAAGATAAGCAAGAAATCTGCATTAAAATTGGATTATCAACTATAATAATATGCTTCTATTAGAAAAGTAGATCTTGGTAATAATGCATCTTAAGAGCCACGTTTCAACTGGAGTGGCAGACAACTCTGTCTCACCAGCCCAGTCCCCTAATTGCTGCCCCGATCTTTCCTTTGGCACAGTGGCTGTGCCGCCACTTCTGTGCATGTCGTACGCCCACACTGCCTGTTCTGCATGGTTTTTCCTGCTCTTAGACTGGTCCATATTGCTAATTATGAATCTCATTCTGAGTATCTTAATCTGCTCTTTCTGCAGGATGTTGCTTTTGGAGAGACCCCATGGATTTCGTGGGGGCTTTGGGGAGCTCAGGAGACCACAGGTATTTACCATCCTTCTGAACTGCAGGAAATGGGAACTTTGTGCGAGGCTCTGGAAGAGCACCGAGTGCTGCTCTCTGAACTTTCCTGTTATATTTCATGACTCCCAAAACCAACTTGACACAACTCCACCCCACCACAACTGAAGTGCAACATTTACATAAAGACAGAGTATTTATGCCTTAATGTAGGGATCAGCTCAATCCCTTTACGCTCATCTGTCTCTAGTGGGGCACAAATGGCAAACACCAGCCCAGAAATATACCATATAGAACAAACATTTTGGACCTACGATACAGTTTATATTTATTACTTTCACTGAAATCACAGAATCAAATGATTTAAGTTTACAACTGGTAAATTATACATATGTAATAGTTTACAAAACAAAATATTGGCCTTCAATGTGTCATAGTACAGTGTAGACCTTGTACAGTTCAGTTCAAATGAATTTATATTTTGCATAACATATTATTTATGATGTAAACTGGCTGACATAGTAGTGCTCTAAAAATGTTAACTCTCTTCAAATAGACACATACTAGGATAAAAAGAAGTTTTGTGACACATCTTGGTTTTTCAAAGGGTATTTCAGCCAAGTTATCTGTAATGTGCAAAGTGACACCTCCCAGAATATGCTGACACCAACAAAATGTATACAGAGGCACATGAAATAAACTAAGCAAAACCAAATGTTTTGCTTTCCCATTAGTCTTCCCTACAACACCTCTCTTGTTTTGTCTCATCTGATGTTAGGCAGATGACCTGGGAACAGAAATTAAAATTAATTTATTGCTGTACAGGAGTATACACTGTCTCCAACTTACTTGAATTCAGTATATTATTTCCTGTATCTGATGGCATTCCAACAATGCATATAGGCTTGACTGCCAGTAGGTTTCCTACGATAAACTAGCTGAAAATTTCACAGTTCATATGATAAATTGTGTAAACCAGTTCCTATAAATTAAAAGACAAATTATGCCGTCACTTCAAGTGGTATCAGTCTGAAGCAACTCCTGCAAAGCCAAATGATGTAATGAAGTTACTCTGAATTTACATAGGTATAACTAAAACCAGTGTAACTATTTTGCCCCGTGGGTGGGAGTAATGGGGACCCAAATACTTGTTTGTGTATATATACGTACATGGATGTGTTTATAGATACACAAGCATACGCATGCACACACAAAAACTATGCGTTTGCATTTAGCCACAGTTAAGCTCTGCATGTGCCCATGTACGTGTTTGAGCATGGACTATGCAACACCGATGTATGTGGAAACGATTTTAGTGACCTTACGGTGACCACGAGCCTCTACAGGCAACTTGCAGGGCAAAGCCACATTGTGAGTTCTGTTTTTGACGTGCAGCTCTGCAGTGTGCGGAGTGGCGGGACAGTGTCCAGATGTTTGGTACGGTGTCTGCAGAGAAGTTCGTACACCACTCACCTGGAAGACTACGAATACGTTTGGGGCGTTTCAAATTTGGTATGCTACCACTGAAAACTTGCACTCGTAGTAACATCTTCTAACCCCCAAAGTGGAGGGCCTAATAATTTCTCTTACGTTAAGAGTCATTACTGGTACACATGATAAACTGGAAACATCTCCATTTGCAACGTTATTCGAACCACGAATGTTGAACTAGCTTTACTATATAAGCTGGTATCAGCGTACCCACAGTAACAAAACCCTCTTGAAAATATTACCAGTGACAAGTAAAAATGCAATGATGCACTCTGGCAGCTCTATAAAAACTGATCACTTAATTAAGGGACAAAACCCTCCAAACCAGCAACTTTTTTTCTGAAAATTGCAGCCCATGCTCAGAAAATCTAATTTTGCCTCTTGCCATAGGCTCAATCTTCCTTAGTGGCGAAGAACAACATGGCATTTATTAGCACGAGGAGAAACACTCACCTAAATGTATTGCTGAAAACCCACAATTATTGATGTTTCATCCTTACAAAACCTCTTTAAAGCCTGCCCTAAAGATCATCAAAGGCCAGCATCGCCCACTGGCCATCGCAATTACATCTAAAGCCTTGTGGCTGGCGCTGGAGCTTTGGAGGTGCCCAGACGGCAGCCGTCACTGGGCAGAGAGGCTGAGCTGGAATTTAACCCATGGGAAGGTGGGCACTGACAAGCGAGATAACTTTCAACAGTTTGAAATGGATTATTTGCAGTTTGCAGTGCCGCCCTTAGGGTGAAGTGGCTACAGAAGTCAGTAGTATTGTTAAATAAACTGTAGAAAAGCCGTAGGTTTGTCTATATTGCATTTTTTTCCTTGCACTGGGCTCAATACCAGTTCCCTTGAGTTCAGCAGTAGTTGGACTGGACGAAAAGTGGAAGCAAACATATTGTTATTTTCAAGGAAACGCTGGGAACACATGCTTTGCTGGCTTTCCTGCATCTGACTTCACCTGATGTTGTGCACAGAGCTAGAATACAACGAAGTAAAACATTGTGAAGCCTTCCAAATCGAACTTTTGACTTTTTATATCCATCTATACATATTTATGCATGTATACAAATGGTGAAAAGACTGAAAAAGTAGCTTAATGGTTCATAACCCAAATTGTACATAGTTTCAGCTCTGTTTTTAAAGAGGCACACAAGAGCTTCTCTGCAGCGTTTTCACTTAAATGTAAGAAGCTGCACGAGAGAAGACTCCCTTGCCACCCTGACAACTCAGAGAAACTTCATTCGCACACGGAAGACTCTCCTTTTCTACAAGTCAGAGCTTACTGCCATTGAAGCCAAGGGTAAGACTGACCAGCTCGGGTGGTAAATCGCTGAGGCAGCAGCATCACCTGCGTGCAGCTCTGCAAGGCCAGGCTGTTGTCTGACTTCTCCAGGAGCGATTGTGATTTTGTTTTGTGGGGCTTTTTTTTTCTCTTTTTTTGGTCAACAGACGTTTATGACTTGCTAGGTGAGAGATTTTCGAAGTGAATTGTAACAAGGAGCTTTGAGCATGAGGCGTCACTAAATTAAAGATCTACAACTTGCCTAAGAAAAAGATGGTAGCAGAAAAAGAATATACATCTATACAGTGTGCACACATGTATACACATATACTCTTGCTTCTTGCAGAAAGCTTTCTAAATAAAAACATACAAAAAATAACCAGTGCTATACATTATGTAAACTCACAAGGCGCACTTTCCACATAAATTTGAAGCATAAATTAAACGAGAGTGAGAAAGGGAGAGACAGAGACGATAGTAAAACATTTTAAATATAGAATTTCCACAATTGGTATTTTTGTTAAATAAGAATAAATAAATTCATTACATCAGTTCACATACCAGTTGTAAAAACAATAAATTATTTTATTTTTTTCAGTGCTGTGTTACTTTTTTCTTTTTTTTTCTTTTTTTTTTTTACAATTGCGATTAATCCACAAGATTATTCCCTCTCCCCCTTGTGATAAAACTGCTTCCACAGGAGGGCAGCTAAATTTAATTTCTTGTATACAGTCAAGCTAAAGATGATAGGCTTTTTCCCAATGAGAATGTCTTATTTGAAAAGCAGATGCTCTAAAAACCACTGATCATAGGGGTCCAGCTCCACCCCGGGGGCACTGGAGACGTCCCAAACAGTCAGCAGTGAATTTAACACTGAGGATTGTTTATTTCTATGCAAAGAGCAACTCTCTGGGCTTCTATCCCCTAGATGCATTTTATGACTCCTGTTTGGCAACAGTCAGTAGCAATGTAAACAATGACATAACAGTGTGAGTGACGAGGAATTTAGTTGAGAACAGAGGCCGAGGTGACAAAGTCGCATACCTTGCTCCAATTCTTCATTTGTCGGTTACATGAAGTAGCTACGACTGACAAAAGCAAGGTTTGGAATCGGAGTCTGATTACAAACAACAGCCAAAAAGCAAGTGTTAACTACAGCAGGCTGGCACAGTTTATCTTACACTTCCAGGGTTGCTTCCTTGGTCTGTCCCCTTTGCCCTCCCCCCGTACAAAGGCAACTGCTTTTTGCTTGTGCCAATTTGCTTCATCACTACCCTGGTGAAAAGGGAAAAATCACTATAGTGGTTCGTTCTCATATTTATTTACTTTTTATAAATAAACTCTTTCTATGAAAAAAAAGATACTCTTGATCTAAGGAAGCTTTATAATTCTACCCGCTTACGATATCACTCTTCTGGAGCCTGAATATCATCCAAAAGCTTTACTCGTCCTATTGAATACGTAATAAATTATTACTATGATGCAAACACAAATACTTGCACATTCTGTCTCTATTATGATAAAACACAGGAAAAACAAACGCCACTTAATAGAGCAGCTGTATGTAGAGACAAATGTTAAGTCTACGCTGAGACACAAATAGTCTCCTTATTTTTCCTCTCATGATGGTTCCTATTTGTTATGAACTTTTCTGAGAGGTTCTAGAACATGTGTAATACATATGTAAGTACAAAAATTAGATTACTTGAAAGGAAGATAAGACACTTCAAAGTGATCTATGTTAGAGAAGGCATAAATCTTAATTTTCCAGAACTCTGCAAATATTCAGAGCCTTGATCTTACTTCTTAGGTTGGGATCAGAGATTAAGTGGGAAATTTTCCTCAAGATCCACGGTTTTGCGTAGTACTACTAATAAGAAGGCCACGCCATTCTTGGAAGGTGAAGATGACTGGCAACATTTGTTAGTAATTCACTTTGGCAGAGGAGGCGGCTCTGTCCGTATTGCTGTTTATTTAGAACATGGTACAAAAATAGATCCTTCTCCAGGTTTCGTACTTGTAGATGAAGCAACTTTATGCTGTTTTGAAATCATCACATGCTTTCTAAGAGCTCATACAAACATGTCACAGTTGCGAAAACATGTTTGTGTCAGCCTGGAGCGAGACCTGCCCTTCTTGCTACACATACCAACAAGTTTTCTCTACTGATTTCGTGACGAGGATTTTCAGAAAAGCTGGGGGTATTACAGTGATCGAGTACCACTGACTTAACAGGCTTGTCTGATAATCCTCCTCATACCCCCCTGTGTGGATGAACAAAGGAATAAAAAGTTGGGATTCCGTTTTCATCAGTGTGTTATAACCCTTGTTTTTGGTTCATGTTATTCTAGGGCTTAATTCAAAACCCGCTGATATAAAAGGAAGCAATTATAACAGGGTTGCTCTCAGGTCTCTACCTGTTACCTGCGTAAAGTGAAATGCCCATTCTTGGGTCACAGGACTTCTAACAGACAATAACGGGATTCAGAAGTTGCTGCCAATGAGAATTATTACCAGCTACTGCCTGTACTGTGGAAACAGTCTTATTGATAATGGGCAAGTCCTCCACATCCTGATGTGGTCTGACTTCCTACCCTGTTTCCCCCCAAATAAGACAGGGTCTTATATTAATTTTTGCTCCAAAAGATGCTTACTTTTTTACATGTGTAGCTGCCTGGACACTATTTATATTTACTTTTTTAATGAACTGTAACTAGGGCTTATATTTGGAGTAGGGCTTCTATTTCAAGCATCCTCAAAAATCCTGAAAAATCATGCTAGGGCTTATTTTGGGGGTAAGTCTTATTTTCGGGGAAACAGGGTAGTGACCACTCTTCTTCCCAAATGTGGTAGATATACGAAACATGAATGCCTTCTATAGCTTTTAAAAAAACCCAAACCACACACAAAACAATAAAAAAAAGACAAATAGTTACAAACTTTTGCTGGTAAGATGAATACCAGAGTTAGACATGATGGACAAAACAGTGATAAAATATTAACTGCTTGCTGTGTTTTTTGACCTTTATAGCCTCTTCAGAAGATGCAGGTACATTACACACTGTTAGATTCAAGGTGGAAGCCATAGAGAACGTAACAGAGAAAGCAGTTGAACACAGTTTCGGAATAACTGAGTTAGGAGACGCTTGATTATCTTACCTGTAATTTTTGGTTCTCTAACTAGTTTCTACAAAATACAGTATGCCTTTGCTTTACGGAAAGAAGAAGCTAGCAGCTATTGTTCATCAACAACGAGGACCCCAGGCTGTGCCACAGCTGGAACTAGTGGAAGGTTCACAAGCAAAGTGTACACAAATTCCTTCTAGCAGCCCAATCCTCCTTCTGCGTGTTTGACATACACACGGTGAGGAGTCGCTGATGGTGCTGGTATTTGAGCAATGTACACGTGGGGATCCTTGCTCTGCAAGCTGCTGCAGTGCTCCTTCTGAGAATTTCTTGGCGAAAACACAGTATTTGTCATAGAATAACGATCTGTTGTCAGGAAATTCATAGCACGAAAATGTGTTTCCTTTTGTCAAAACCAAAAGGCATTACTTTTTAAAACCAGCAGCAAGCTCTTCATTTTCCAGTAAAACATCTGCGGCCCTTACTGAGGAATGGGCCAAGTCCACAAGGGCTGCAGATAAACTTTGGTCAATCACTTTGCTTATGAAGTTCATCTTTTGACTTTTTAAAAGAACCAAGTGATATAAAGTGACATACCAAATGAAAGATATTTACAAACCAGTATAAAATAAGCTACTGTGGTATCATGGGTACATGTGTCATGTTCTAAGGACATACTGTATTAGAGGTAGGTGAAAAAGGGGAGATGATTCTGCAACCTTCAAATATCCCAGGATCCTCCATTCACTAGTTTTTCTTCTTTTGCATTATTTTATTTTATATGTTTGCAGGCACAGAGGGCTTATAACAACTTTAATGCTTTTTTTTTTTTGACATATTAAGATCACCCTATTATTATTTAAAGCAGTGCACATCTTCATTTGGTCCAAATAGGCAGATTCTGCCCATAATTTGAGACTGTATGTAAGTACATTGAAGCCTTTGCTTCTCTCTGTCTGGGCAGACCTAATACCAGTATGTCAGCAACGGCTTAATCAAACCTCTTTTAAAGAAGATCACGACCACAGGTTAACACTTTTTCAACAAGCACTGTTTAAATGCTGACGGTCTCTGAGAGAGAAGACATCCCTTAGCTAATTTTCCATGCCCGTCTTTGCACTGGACAGTCCTGGTGTGCCATCCTGTGTCGCATGTTCGAGAACACGAAAGCCACGGCCCCGTAACCCAGCGGGGTTGCATGAGCTGTGGAGTTACTTTGCTGCTGCTGCTGCCACTGCTGATGACAGAGTTAGTCATTTGCCCTTGCTTCTTTGGCACGAAGAAACTGTAGCGGACATCCACCGGTTGAGTTGGATCAGTGGCGAGTATCTGCACAATAAGAACCTCTTTCGTGGCAGAGTGTCCCATTGCGTGCAAGAAATCATCTTTGTGGCTCCAGCCGCTGTAGTTCATGACAGTCCCGTTGATGTCAATGATTGTTTCTGACGTGGAGATCATGTATTTTCCATTGACAAGGTACTCACCATTTTTCTTTTTCAGGGCCAGGTAGGCAGTGAACCTGCTCTGGTCCTTAGTCTTGAACTGCCGAACTTTGATGTGGGTTGCCCCTTCCGGGATTTTCACTATGTCTGTGTAGCCCTTGCTGAATGAAGGAAAAAAAAAAAGAGCATTCAGTAGCTAGCCTGGAATAAGCCTCAGGTCTTAACTGCAACGCCTAACGAAGTCGCTGGCATGACACACCCCGCTTTGTTTTAGTTCAGGCCCTGAATCCATCTGGCTTGAGGGTCACCTACGATTAATTTAACCAGGTTCCACTGTTCATCTGTTGTATTGTTCTTCATATTCTTGAGGAAATTTCTACTGCACTTATTTCAGATTGTTTAATCTTTAGCTTTAGTAATGATTTTACATGAGTCAGATAGATACAAGAGGAATGAAAAATAACAGATAGCTTATATATTTCAGCAAAGGGTGGGAGACATGAAATACGATGCACGCTTTGCCTGCCAAGTAAAGATAATGAGATATGCATTGGTTACAGATGTTTCTTGCTGTCTGTGCTATAATGATGATTAAGGAAAGCATGAGCAGAGTAACAGCTGGATAGAGGTATCTTGGGAACATTTGAAGCTAATCTTGATCACTGAGAAAAAATTTGTTTACTTTGAAATTCATAAATCTGAAGATTAATTGTCAAGTGTCTAATATGAGGTGCACCCAAATGTTTAATTTGTACCCTCACAGAGTTCTCTCTGTTGCTACTTATGAACTATCTTAATTCAGATTTAGAAAAAGATGTTTAACTTCTCTACTGAAAGTGACAAGCATTCAAAACCTGCAAGTGTGCTTGAACTTATCACTATCTCAAGTATGTTATTTATTTTAACTTTCCTGATACATAGACAAAATGTATAGACTATATATAGCTATAGGCTACCAGCTGGACTTTGGATACATGCATTTTCCTTTCTAAACCTGTTACAAAACCGTTCTGTAAGTATCTCATATCTGAAAAGTTTAGTGCTGAAACTTCTAGAAAAAAAGGAATGAGAAAATATACTAAAAATACCTAAAAGTGAAGGGGTCACCTTTGGGGTTTTTTAAAGAACAGACAGATAATTTTGAGAATTTTTGGCTGCACAAGTAGAGACTGCACAGACTACAGATTAAACTCTTGTGCTATTCCCCTGTTATGGGACAACAACTAAAACTCTATTGATTTAGCACCTCCATAAAGCTGAAGTAATATGGTGCAAAAAACAGGCTGGAGTGACTCTGCTCTACAGTACTGCCTAAGTATTTTTACATAACACTTGCCAAAATAACTCTTTTAAAACATGTTATTAAAGTTACAAAATCATTTGTTCAAAAACTAAAAGCAATGCTGGAGAATTCAAGTCATCTGCGCAAAGAAGCACGTGCAGCATTAATTCTCCTCTTTCCCAATTTCTGACAATTTGGCTTTATAGTCTTTTAAAAACAGTTCTTAAGAAGCAAGTTTTCCAGAAAATTATGTTTTGACTGCTTTAAAAGAAAAAAATACAAACAAAAGTTATTATAGCAATTGTCTGCAATGGAAAATACTAGTTTTCCCTTGTACATTTAATAGTTTCCCCTGTACATTTAATGTACAGATTGCTACCGTTCAGTTTATAATGGACAGCAATGCAGGAGCTGCTATTTTTCAGTGGACAAAAGATAATATTACTGCAGCCACTGCCATTTCATATGTAACAACAGTTTACAGACAATTAAGATTTCATTATTTTAATGAAGGGTTTATTTTAAAGTCAATTACTTGCATAAGGGCATTATCTCAAACAATATTTCCAGCAGAAAATAAAACCTCGTCACTCCAAAATTCAATAAAAATTGAGTTAGAACATACTTGTAATTTACAGGTTGACTATTATTTTCTAAATGGGGCAACTTTTTGAATGCACTGAGGTTGAATTGATATTTTACTCCCTGACCAGTCTCATTTCACTTAAAGGCATGATTTGAAGAGTAAGACAGTATCTTAATAGGAATAATTATAATAGGATCTTTCAATTTCCAAGTATATCTATGCTACAAATCTGGCCACAGTGACATTCACGGAGTGCCTTTAACATTTTTGCTGGAGCCTGGATTCAAGCAGAAGGTCCATTTCTGAATCACATGAAGTATATGTCACACTGTCCTCTTCATTTAGACATCCTAGACATTTCAATATTTACAAATTGGAAAAGATTTGGTTCATATAATTAATAATTTGGATGGAAAGTCATTCTTTTTCACAGAGGTAATTTTGGCATCCTCAGGTGGTTTACCAGGAAGAAGATTAGTTACATTTATTTTTAGAATAAATTCACTCTCAAAGTCATTTTTCACTGCTATTAATCAGTATGTCAAAATGCATAGAAACTAAACGTCATTTCAGGAGTCAGATTTCAACTTCTAGTAGCTTTCAATGTGCTGTGTAAGAATATGGAAGACATAAACCAAAATCAAGTTTATGCACAATTTAAAAGATGGTACACTAGTGCAGTCACATATACAGAGTAGAAACTGTCAGCCGTAAGTTTCTAAGATCACTATAGCAGTCTTTTGAGACCTTGGAATCTATATAAACGATAATTAAAAATCCTAATTTTTCTATGAATTGTAAGACTTGAAGAGGGAGGGAAATGAGTTGAGACAGAAAGCAGACTTAGTTGACAATGGCATCTCAGTACAAAGCTTACTGCTGCCCACAGTGTGATCAGGAAAAACCATGGGGTCAGTTCCTTCTGTTTCACTTGTATTAAGTTTTATTATAGTTAAAAGCGGAACTCTGACACAAGAATGTCTTACGGATAACTGCTATAAATATTCTGGCTTAAAAAAAAATCCATCTGGAGACCAATATTACGCCAATGGACATGAAGGGATATAGCTCATACCATGTTTAAGCCTATGTTTACTTCTGACATCTCATCTAGTCATCTAAACTCCATATATACTCAGCAGTGTGGAAAGGTATTTTTAGGTTATAATCCCTCTCAGCTATTAAGGAAGAATTTTACAGCTGTGCTCTAATGCTGTCCACTCCTCTCCACTAACTACACAAGGAATCCATGTCACTAGATCAGGTGGGATGTCCTCATTGCCATTCAAAGTTAGATGAGATGAAACGCATTCTTAGTGTGTACTTGCCAACATAGCATGATATGGGAAATGCAGAGTTTCGGATACACCCAGATTATTCTGACCCCAACAACTTTATGATTCACTCCTCTCTTCCCTTTCCTCTCTTCTCTGAAAACCACAGGCCATCTGAGCAGAAAGAGATCAGCAAGTAGCGCAAGATGCTATGCCAAATTCTAGGCAAACTTCCTCTTACTGGGTCTTCACGTGTATCACTGGCACTTTGTGTCAGAAATGGGCTGGGTAGAGTGTTTTGCCAGTTGATTATTTGCCAGTTTCGGGGTATTGTTAAGAGGGTGGCTGTAAACATCTGGAAAGCACAATAAAGCACAGGCAATGTACTTTTTTGCTGAAGCTTCATACAAAAGTAAATTGCATTTAGCAACAGAAAGCAAGCAAGCATATAGCAGAGTTACTATGTGCACAACAAGACGTATTTACTAATACTCAAGACCAATACCTCTTTTTGGTAAACGTTCCCATGACTTTCGTACAGCTGGAATTGTCTCCTCCACACACCCCGCATTTGTCGTACTGGAGCTTTGATCCGATGATGCCATCACAACCAGTTCGGATGCATTTTCCCCGGACGCAGACTGAATTACTGTACGGTCGACATTCAGTACCATCAGTTACCTAGGCAATCAAATAACCGTTAATTAAAGCTACTGTGGATAAGAGTTGCTTTTGTGAATCTGACTGGCAAAACCCAGTTATTTATTTATGTCATGTACTCAGAACAGGGTGCCTACCCTGAGAGCACAGACTGAGTTTCTCTCACATTCCCAGCAGAAAAGCAGATGAAATTTAGCAAAGGGCTGAAAGCAGTGATAGGTAACTCCACCGTAAGACATTAAAATGACCCTGGCTTTAATGATGAACTCACAGCTTACTAAGAAAACAACAACAGTAGTTATAGATAGCCTTGCATTTGAGCTATCTATATTTAAATGTTACCTTCTTAATATTTGGAGGCAGAAAACTGCAAATATTTTCATGGGAGACATTTCAGCTCAAATTGCATCTGATATAACAAATTGACCACAAGTCATACCTATACTAATTGGCTAATTATTCTATATTAATTTGCACCGTTAAGAGTTACTCTGGACTCAACGTAGTTCAGGGTAAAACTTATTTTACTCATAGTACTCTTTCTCCTTCAGAAAACCCTAAATGACAGATGAGTCTCCAGGCAGAAACGCTTTATCCACTACTGAAAACAAACTAGTGCAGAGCGCACTAAGAGGCCCATATGTTTCATGAACCCACGTAATGAGATGTGGAAAAACTTAACTCATTTTAGAGGCCAATGCTGATCCTAATGTACATCCAGTGGATCAAACCACTAAATCTAATTACACAGCTACATTTTTGAATCACATGATTAACTTTTCCCTCATTGTAGGGAAAGCTCTTTAAGACACAGGTAACTTCTAAACTGGAGCATGAAATCATGATCGGAGATGCCGTTACCTTCTGAGAAAATACCACATAATAGCCAGTTCCTTTGGCTCGGCAGGTGAGCTTGCAAACGTCTCCGGGGAGTACTCCAGCATACTTGGGGACCCATTCAACAAATGTCTTGACACCCTTTGAGTCAGACTGATAGCCATTCCTTGCTTCACACTGCTCTTGCCGAAAAGATTTAGCTGTAGAATTATTCACATCATTAGTGACTATTTCAGACCACGCTGCAAATACCATTATGCTCATCTATTATTCCAACTTCTTTTTTTTATGTAATTTTAAAGTTACGTTACTTTATCTCTTTACTTAGAACTGGCCTTCAAATCCTTCAACTCTTTTAGCTTGGAAACCTCCTCATGACATAATAACCATTACAAGACTGAAGTCCGCGTTACGGTTCATTTTCCAGGACTGAACATTTCTTTTCTTTCAAGCGCCCTTTCTGCATGGCACCACGCCGGGGGCGGGGGAAGAACTACGGTATTGCATTAACGACGAATGCCTTGCCTTGGTAAACTACACCGGACCTTTGTTGCTTCCTTTCGAAGCTGACGTCCAGCATTTGCTACGTGTGAACGGGGAGGCTGGAGCACGGAGGCACTCACCGTTGGCCGGGCAGGGCGCCACGCTGCAGGAGCGGTAGATGGCCCTCTTGCCGGTGCAGTACCGGCCATTGTTCCTGGGAGCCGGGTTGTTGCAGTGACGATACGCAAACTGGACTCCTCCGCCGCACGTACGGGAACACTGGCCCCAAGGCCCCCAGGACCCCCAGTTACCGTGGCTTGAAGCCTGAAATATATGGAACGGTGGGTGGTAAGGACGCCACCCACGTGTGAATAAAGGTGCTACACCTCAAAGGCGCTGCTAATATATATTCCTCAGCTGCAGACGTCTCCTTGGTCATTTTCATCAGGGGTAAAAGGCCTTAGGAGTCTTCTTTCTCCCGGCACGGTTAGTTTCTGTCTTTTACCTGTACCTTGATGACATTTTATTTGGCACTGGGCATGCAAATGCAATACTAGGCCTGCCTTCAGCCTGCTTCATGGGACACACCATGCACCAGAAATAGTGCCCGCAGTCTCATGGTGCTGCTCTCTTATTTTTGCTATTCCCACCAATGTCCCACCTTAAACTAGATCCAGGGGATCTGGCTCCCAGAATATGTTAATAAGGCTAGTCTATGATTAATTAAGTGCAATTATTGTGATGTGTAGGTATTGCTCTGAATTGCTGGCAAGAGATGGAGTGGTCAGATATAGTTTGCAACCCTGCTAAATTGACTACCTAGAAAGAGTATTGCAACAGCATGTAGAAGTAAATAATTCCATTAAAAGGGTGTTGTAAGGGCTGTAGCTTGATTTGAATGACTCTCATGGTTTGCAAATATCTTTTCAAAGCTCTAAAAATCTATGCAAGGTCCCTTCCAACCTAAACTATTCTATGATTCTATACTTGTGTGGGTATAACAGGAGGGGCAATACTATTGTCTACCCAGTAAATTCAGCAGTATCTGAACTGTGCAGCTGACAGTTCTCATGACTTGAAAACCCTTCAGATGTATGAAGTTGGCAGAGAGGACTCTGTCACTGGAGGTACAAACTTTTCTGCTCCAGAAATTATATTCTGGACAAACTTCATCCACCTTTGTCTTCACTAGAGTTAGGGCCCTGGGGCCTTTCAGATGGGGGCTGCAAATTAAAATTACAGATTTAATTTACCTCACAGTCCATTGCCATGAAGTCAGGAAGGTAAGAATAGGTCCTTGACAATCTTTCCTTATGTCCTGAGACCTGATTTACTGAACGGGCAAATCTACTACTCTGAAGGGATGCTCTTAGTTTTCCAGGACTGAAGCTTCTCATACTTCAAGAAGAAAACATGCTTCCTGAAACTCAGCAGTGTTCCTATATCCCTCACCAGTAACACTTCAATTACATGATAAAAATAAGGCAGCTTCCAATCTGACTTCCATAAAGTCCCTTTCACTCCCACAAAAATCAGCACCGTCGACAATCACGCCTTCTAGAATTCCCTAGGGTCACAGCTGGTAACTTACTGAGTAGTATTTCTTCTTGGTTTTGTCAACACATTTTCCCTGGAGGCAGATCCTCCCTTTTCCACATGGTGTTCCCTCCACAGCAGGCAGCTTCTTAGTCAGACAAACCATCTGACCTTGGCGAACAACTGCACACCAGAGGCGAGAGCACACATCCATGCCGGGACACACGGTGTACTCGGGTCCAAACGCCAGTTTGCACTGACGAATGGCATCGTAGGTTTGTCCTGGAAGCTCCTCGGGGCCCAGGATCTGCTTTCGTGGTTGGTCCAGCAAGCAGTTACCTAAAAGAGCAAACCAACCTGTTATTACTCATTTCCTAGTCTTCTCTGCAGCGGTGCAAATCTGTCATTCAAGTCAGGCAGAGCGATGATGACAGTGAACCTCATTCAAAGGATGCTGATGTGAACGGAAAGGCTCTCTGAGGGGCCATCAACAAGGTCGTACTATTGAAACTGTGTTCTCAACAAGCAGCACACCAGGTGTTGAGCTATGTCCAGTCCAAGAGTGTAAATGAGTTTTACTCAGGTCCCTTTGGCCTTTCATCCTGGTTTCCTGTATCTGAATTGACTCTGAACACACGTCACTCTAATTATCCATTTATGATTTAAGGAATGATCAAGACTCATGGCAAAATACGCAGATTTTGAGACAGAATCAGAAATGATAAAGCTTCTAAAGGGATGCCAGAAAAATCACAAAAGCTAGACTTGTAGCCAATGAGGTACTTTAAAAAAAAAAGAAAACCCCAACAGATCAAAGGAAAAATATAAGCTGCATATCAAAATTAATGTTGGCGGTAACTCTGGACTGGGCTTTTCTTTTAAGGAATGATACTTGGCTGCTTCTGCAATTAGTTTGAAGACGGCTATCCATTTCATACAAAACTGCATGAATAACAGAAAGAAGATTTGTCTGGCACACTCTAAAAATGAGAATTCACATTTAGCTTCTAGAAGATCTACTGATAGGTTTTTTTTTTTTAATATTGAAAAACTTGTTGAGATGCAGAACAATTTATTCAGTGTAAGCTCTTTTACACTTAATGAAAGGGATATGTGGTCTGGGCAAGCTTCACTTATCCTTGGCCAAAATAACTTACCACAATTTACCTCACTTTGGAACCTACATGGATGTTCTTCAGTTAGGTCATGGGTGAAAAAAAGGCTATCCAAAAAATCCTCACTATTTACACAAAAATGAGAGAATTTCAAGTGACAGCAGTGAATTTAAACCAAATACCCCATCTCTCAATGGCTTGTGTTTTTCCTCTAGAACACACACTTAGTGCAACTGTTCTTTTCTTCCTCTAGAGACTAAGGCCAATTAGCCAAACCAGCCAAGAAATTTTTCTGTATCACCGTTTACTACCAAAACCTCTTTGCCCTGTTAAACTTGTTCCATTTGTCCTTTGCCAACCCTGATTTACCCTAGCCTTATCTTTAAACAAGGTGTGCCAATGCTAACTGATGAGCTTAGTGCCATGAGATAAAGATAACTAAAATCATTCAAAGCCTGTTGTAGTGTAAAATATGAAAGCCATGGTGAAGAGTGAGGAAGCAGGTTTTATTTCGTTTTGTTTTGTTTTGTTTTTTCCCAGGGTTCCTGAAAAGGACATCACTGGCAACAGTCGCTGTCAAAAATATACTCTGCTAAAACAAAAAACAAAGTCCTCCTTCGTACACCTTGTGATGAGGGAGGAAGCTAGTACAGTATCAGGGCAGTGATGGGAAGGCACTAGCATGTTAGCACTTAGTGGTATACACTACTATTACATATATACTGCAGTGTTCATCAAACTCCCAAGTGCAACCATTATTTAGTATTTTGAAACATTGTAATAACACATAACTTGGTCATGACAGATGCTGCTGCCCGACCCTGAGATCTACCAAGACTGACATGAATGGAAATATACATTCAGAGGAAAAAGAAAAAAAAAGTCACATCCTCACATATACTTGATGTGTAATCATTTTAGTTAACGCTTGTTTTAGTAACTTTCACATGTAAATAACAAACAGGTTTCACAGGCTTACATGGCAAATATAGCATTTTTTTCCCCTTCAGAATACAGAGGAACGAGATCCAAAGTTCTCCTTAACCAATACTGCTCCGAGTAAACATATATAATGTCTATAAAGCCAAGTGATCCAGCTGATCCCACATGATAAATTCGAAAGTGAAGATAAGAAAGGTCCCTAAGGCCTCCCCACAGGAAACCAAACCAAAACAAACCAAACCTTTACACTTATAGATAGTACCAGTGGTAATCTATGTTTAGACAGGTTGCAATGAAATGCAGGTGTTTTCACCACCAGCTGGTCCAACCTTCTACTTGCAATGGTCAGAAAAGACAAGAGTTGAGAAGGGAAGAATGGTTTGCCCTGGGTTCCCTGGTTGAGAGGGGAGAGAGGGCTTCCGTTCACTACATTACATTGTAACATGCAGAGAATGTACATACTGCTATTTCCATTTTTTGTCCTGAATACCAAAGAACATCTGTGTGGCCTGGAAGAGAGCGCCATTGTTGTCTAATGACAGTGTTAATTAAGCTGTGTCATTTATCTCTCCTCAATGTTATGTGCAATATATCTTGGGTAAAAAAAAGGCAGAATAAGATCTGTGCAGGAAGCAGATAACCAGGATATAAATTAATTAAAAGAGAAATAGCCCTTGTTTCAGGTTGCACAGAGCACTGAGCACTCCGACTAAACACAATAAATTGCAGGCAATCATACCACAGCCTAGCGGTTGGCATGACAATAAAAGCAATTAGTACCTTAGGACAGGGTTGGCTAAAAGCAGATGGAAATAAATGTCACTGTCTTCTGGACACTAAGTGAGTCTTTTCTTCCTAAACGTCAAACTGCTCTCTGGGGTCATCTCATGAGTGTAAAACAAATGGTGATATCATGATGATGATGCTTATAGCTCTCAGAGCGGGCCTCAGGAGACAGGGAATCAGCACCTTGATCCTCCACAGACCTCCTGGTTGACCTTGAACAAGACATTTATATTGGGATTTATTTAGCTGACTTTAACTACATGTAATGCTGGTGTCTGCAATTCAGTCAGCTGGCAAATGTTTCACTACTCAGGCAAATGAGTTTACGGTGTAATTCAGCAGCAGTAATGCAACTGATGAGATCAGTCAAACCATTGATGCCATTGATGAGATCCCTCTGCACTATGATGGGAACTTAAATACCCAGTTTAGGAATAGCTACCTGCATAGTAGAAGCTCACATTTTATAAGATGAGCCCGCTCCCCAAGATCACTTTCCAAATTAAGAAAACAAGAACATCAGTATTTGATAAAGTGATGCTAAGGAATTGGAGTTGCTGTTACAGCAGTATGGGGTGAACATCTAAATCTATATGGGAAACTTACTTTAAGCTTTATAAGACATTGACTGTTCTTTTGTAGTAGAATACTGTACACAGATCCAAACTTATGGACTTAATTCACACTTCTTTATGATTAGCTATATGGAGCAGCAGGTGAAGCATTTTCTTTATTTCCCCACACCAATGCTGCCATGCCCTGTTTGTCACAAAGCACAATCCATAAACTTATACCTGTTCAGACCAAAAGCCAGGTGTAAACTGCTTATGCTGCCTATCAGAGAACAGAAGAGTCTCCTTTTTTCCTGTTTCCCACATAAACACCCTGTGACTGTGCCAAACCTGGTCACAGACGTCCTAGAAGAAAGCCTGGAGTAGGAATATCTGTATTCTTTCATTGCAACTGCTATTTTCTGCTTTCCTTATCTGTCATGTCTGCAGCACTGCTCAAAATTACACTTGGATGATTAAGTTTTTTCTTCTGCCTAGCAGCACTTGACAGAGATAGAGTTGATAGGAAGATTGCAGGGGAGTATCTTCTTTAAAATAAAAGGGGGAGAGCACACTGCAACTACACAACAGTACATCTGCCCCAGATAAGGAAAAAAAACAGCAACGCAAAAAGCAGACACACACATATTCTGAAGGAAACATGGAAATACGGCACGTTTGCACTGTTTCGTTATCAACCCAAAGCAGCGTCATGCTCTACTAGGATCCCGTGGTTTCTAGTACTCTCAGCGTACATTACAAATGGGAATTATGGAGCTGTCAATTCATTCGCTGGCTAAAAGAAGAAAAGAAAACCCAAAGAAGTTCCCTTCAGCACAATCATTTGAAGAAGCTGTAATCTAAATCACTGAGTTCCATTTTTACTTCACAGGTAGTGTTTATATTCCGTTAAGACAATTCTTTGATTTCAAATAAATAACTAAAAAGTCATAAACTTCAACAGAAAAGGAAGACCATTACTTAGAAAAGGTTTCTGAAAGCCCTAAACGTTGTACATTTGTAATCACACCAATAGCATCAGTAATAAAATTAATTCCCAGGGGACTGTGGACCTCTATGATGAGAGGTTCAAATTTTCCGTGAATTATTTAATCACATCGATAACTCTTCGAGACTACATGCCTGAGCGACAACTACTCATGAGTATGAGATGGGGCACTGTACCCTAACCCATGTGTTAACAGACTGACAGATCCTAAGTCCTTTTTGCACAGCAAAGAATAGATGGACTTTGTGAAAATTGTCAGCACTTGAGGACTGCTAAACTTTGTGTACAGGAAAACAGCACTCATGCTGAACAAGGAGACCATCATGCACCTCTGAGGGACCTGACACTCCTACCTACTTTTACTGAAAAAAAAATGCTGGCAGAGGTAGATTCTTAGACCTTTAGGACCGGTTGTTACAGCCCCTCCTTACTTCTATTATACATTGAGACTACGTCCAGCTCATGGATAAACGTCCAAATGTCAAGCAAGGTACAAACAAGCCGAAGGTGAGATGGGTGGCAGAAACACTCTCTTTGCTTGCTTTATTGTTGGAGAAAGTAGCTAGATGGATGCATAGTAAAGAGAAGATGTCAGGTCACAAAAATAGGGATAAAATGAGAATAACGTTTCTACTCGCCTGCAGCAGGAGAGGAACATAAGAGACAACGTAGTCCAGAGCTCCTCGTGCTCTCTAACAGGTCATTCATGGATGGCAAGAGAGGTCCCATTTTTTTACCCCACTGAACTGTACCTCAGCAACTAAACTCAAAAATGAAAGTTCTTTTCATATGTGGAAACTAACTTGGTTATATTAAGTTGATGCCAGGGCAATATGGACCGTAAAACAGGACAGTACAGATTAATGGATCTAATAAAATTGAGAGAGAAAATGAAGTCATTCTCCAGTAGAGGAAAAGAGGAGAAAATATTTCAGAGAGCACTGAAATTAGCCGACAAAATATTTAAAAGCAAAAAAACCTTTACATTCAGCAGACATACCATACTTTTTATCCATAAGCATTTCAGTTACCATAGCAACTCAATCCACTCACTCAATTATGTCATTTTTATCTCAGCATTTTGGAATTTGAATGGTTTGTTTAAGAACTGCAGTTGCTTTGGGAGCACAACGAAGACTTTAAAATTCATTAAAGAGTGAAGACTATGTTTTTTTATTACTACTTTTGGAAAAAGAAAGTTTTGCACTTATTCTCCAAAGGCTAAATGACATATGTAACAAATATTAGTTACATGACTTGGAAGATAAGCTCCTGGGGTAGAAGTAATCTTTTATCATATGCAACACAGAGGAGTCCTAATTCTTGCTTACAGCTTCTACACAAACATAATAAATACAATGGCATTATAAATGTAATAAATACAATGGCATTACAAACATAATAAATGTCATTAATGGTAACAAGAACACATACACTTTAATGCTAAGTACACCATCTCATCTATTTTAACGTCTGTAAGGAAAAAGCCATTTCCTTGCGCCCCCTGTTTAAAGTATTCTTTGAGCTCATATCTGCAGCATTTGGGAAGGCAAGAGTAATTTCATGCTCTTAAAAAAACCTCCCAATGTTTCAAACAAAATTATTGCCAACACACACTACATCAGCTCTTTCTTTTCTCTTGCATTTGAACCATGCAAAAGGAGGGTCAGACTCTGCCAGCCTTTTAGACTTTTGCCTTGTTTTGCAAGCACTTCCAAGATAGTCCTGAAGATTGAGAAAGGAATGAATAAGCTGGTATAATATGTTCTTATTAAAAACTAGATCACAGTAAAAACTAACACGTAGCTGATAGAAGGTGTGATAATACATACCATGACCATCATCGAAAAATTCTGTTATCGTCGCTGAAGTGCATTTGGACCAGGGTTTTGAAGAATCAATGCTAGTCAGAATGGAGGACATCAGGCGCTTATCTTCCATGGAGCCAAAGTTCTCCTCACAAAATTTGGAGTCATCATGGGAAAGCCCAAGCAAATGCCCTATGGAAATGAAACAAATAACTAAAATTATATGACTATCCATAAAAGAGTTTAGCAGCTGGAGCTCACAGTCAAGGTAAAATGAATTGTATAATTCATTCTCAAATTTTGAACAGCAGCCCAAAACAGGACACTTGAAACAGGGTATCTCTGCTTGAAGGCAAAAAAGCTGTGACACTTCACACCATTACATATAGCAAGGAAGTAATGCCATCCATTGACATGTCATTGAACTGTGCTAACTGAAACCTGGTGAAGACTAAAGTGAACTGTATTCATTTATATCGGTCAACAACTTAATTTTTTACTGTTTTTCCAAATCATCTTCGGCAAGAAAGACAAACACTTCATAAAGATGATCAGCAACTGTCTAGAAAGGTGCTACAATATCTTTCTAAATGGACAAAAATGTCAATATTTGTGGAGCAACTAAACAATCGGTATGTAAATTCTTGAAGTGCACTCCTTGCTTAAAGATCAAACAATCTGAACAATGTTTTCAAATAATGCAGAAACTCCTGTTTCGTGGGAGGGTGCTTTTTAGTATTGTTTTGATTAGGGTTATAGTTCTGCTGTGTTTTGTTTTCAAATTTATATAGTTTTGGATATTTATACTGCAGAACACCAAATAGCCTGTACACAAAGCAGAACATGATGGAACTTGCAAAAATCCTTAATGTCCAAGGGAGTTCAGTCCAGTGCTAGGTGAGTTCTTACAAGTGCAACAGCAACCTTTACTGTAGTTCAGTGATCTCCATCTTCTCTAGTTTCCGGGCAACAATAACAGATTGCAGAACTTTGTTCCCTCTCTAAACACCAGGTTTAACTTTAATTTCCATGCCCACACTGGATTATTTCACAGCCAACTTACTATCCAAGAGGTAGAAGACTGAATGGGAACCAAAGCTGCAGGAAGTTGAAGCCTGAACTTAACATTCACAGTCTTCAGCCTAGTCCAGGAGATGATTAATCAGACACCCAGGGCAAGACCAAGAGTGCTTAATGATATGGACAAAGACCACCCATCAAAGCCACTGCAGAGAAATAAACCTGATGCCCTCAAATAGTAGCTTGAGAGACACGTTGTATTATTCTGCAATAACTAAAAGCCTTCTGCGTACCATCGGCTTCCTGGTTCAGTATAACTGCTGTAGACTACCTGTAAGGTGACACAAATAGGGACACTGATTGAAGGATACCGTATTTTGATATCCATATTAATACACATGACAATAGTAATAACAATAATAGTACCTACAATACAGGATGAAAAAGAAGAAAATCACCACGTTTTACCTATTTGCCCTATATAAACTTGATACTAAGTTGTTTGAAGCTGCTTTGGCAGACAAGGCACAAGGAAAGAGATGGAGGCAGCACTCACTGTTGAGCTGTATCTGAGATTAGGAAAGCAGCAGTCTGACCAGAAGGCTGGGTTACAGCTGCAGGAGATCAGGGTTTCTGTCCTGAGAGAGAAGCCAAGGTATCACCTGGCAGCCTTACTCCCAGTGATGCTGGGTATCTGACCTAAGGATGGAGCCACAGGAAAAGTGACAAGAGGAACTTGATCTGTCACCTGTGATGACTGAGAACAGCCAGTCTGTCTTCTGCAGCTACCGAATCCCCAGGGGAGGGGAGGTAGGAAGGAGAATGAAGGGGGCATTTCTCTTTTTCTCTCTCTTTCCCTGATGTGCACACATTTACCAACATAATTCAATTACAGTCACTATTTGAATAAAAGGCCCTGTAGTATTATAGATGCCAGTAAGAAATTACTCAAGGAACCTTGGTGAACAGTGATGAGAGTTAACACTCCTTTCCCTGTTACTACTGTTGTTAATTGCTATTGCAGAGCTATACCACAAGTACACTGCTGCAAAAACATAATGAATCAAACTTTCATACTGAAGGCATGTCTAATTACTGGTGTGTTTTATAGGCAAGATTTGGACTCACTTTTTTCTGATAGGTAAAGCCACTTTCCTTTGGCAATGCTTAACGTATATGGGCCAGATAAAGCTATTTTTATTCTGCACTGAGACACAGATGGGTTTCAGTAGGTACACGTCAAGTTTCAATCTCATCTAGTACTATATAAACACCTGCTCTGAAAAGACGACAACATCTTTGTCTTATTTGAGCCAAATGCTGGTGCTGAGCAAAATAATTCACTAGTTAGATTATGATTTCAAGCAGACACATTTATCTGACAGAGTAATCAAATAATCAGTGCAACCCTTCCAACCTGTAGAACAAATTCTGTGGAAGTGTCACGGGCCAAGCGTTTAAGGAATCAGCAGCTACTGTGCCAACAACGACCACCTCTGCCTCTGCTGAAGTCTTAGACACCGACAACGAGAAATGCAAAGATGATGTTATTTTTGGCTGCCGTTCTACACAATGTTATCACTAAGCTTGTATTTGTGCTAATGCACTGAATGGCACCAGGTCACACCTCTTGTCTGAGAACTCTGAGCAGAACTGACAGGTTAATGAACCTCAACGCATGCCTAGTACTAAAATGACTAGAACCATTTTCTGCTGACATTAAGTAACTCCTTGTAGCATGTTTCACCAGTGTTTTGCTAACTTAAGCAAACATTTACTAGAGAGGGCTTTACCCTGATCCCCTAGCTTTTGTTGACGTACCCCTGAACACGCAGCGCAGCTCCTCATTTAAATCAGGACCGCACACAAACTGCTTTGCAGGAGTTTCAGCCAGTTTCTTGTACTTTACTTGAATCTGTGCACATGAATATGCATATATTACTAATCAGTTATACAGAAATATTTGCAAAAAATTAGTCCAGCAAGCATGAAAACAGCATACTGGTTGATTTAAGCCTCACTATAGCAACCTTCTCTGAGACAACTTGCGTGCTTAAAGGTGGCAAGAGGAACACTTTTGTATTTAATGTTCCAAGATACTAACACTGCAACAAATTCACTGGAGCATGCTTGTGAAATAAGGTAATGAGGTTCTGTCACTGGAAAAGGAGTTTCATTTCCAAGGTACTAAATAACAAAAGCTGGATGTTTGTTCAAAAAGTTTGGCTGAATAGCATCACATGGCACACAATGCATGTTCAGTGTAGGATATGAGTAACAGGTGCAAAACCGCAACTAGAGAAATTTTTTTTTGAATGCTCAACCTTTTATTGCATCATTCAAAACTACTCAAAACTCTGCAATGTGAAGGATTCAGTCTTGTAGGGCAGAATTGAAGTTTCTTAACCTTGACAGCCTCTGATACCACTCTGCAACACTCCACCCATTTAAGACATATCACTCTCTATAGGAATGCCCTTCTTGCATAATGTACTTCACCTTTGGTCACTCTGTTCATCTTATGTGACAGACATCCCACATGAGCACATAATAAAATACTTACTCTACAGTGCAGATACACACAGGCCCTGTTAACGCTGATGCTTCTGTGTGCAATTTGGACCCCTCTGAGTTTTTCTGCTATCTGTGACATTCTTCTAACACAGGTTTTGTGTGTGTAAGTTCCTCCTTGCACCGACTTCGCCAGACCCAGCTTCAGAAAGACCCCTTCATCTTTCTTTTCTTCATCTTTTTGTTTTTCAGCCCCCGCTCCTCCTGCAGTATGATTTGTAAGCAACCTCAGCTTAGACTACTTGCTGTCAGAGCCATGTGGTTGCACCACATCAACCTATGGAAATCCTACAGCTGGGGAATGTGAATGCCCCTGGAGCAGACCAGGGAATATATGGTGCTTTAGCTTGCTCCTGGCTTCCCTGCCTAAAGATGGTATCATTACCTTCCCTCTCTGCTCTGAGAGACACGCTGACTCCATAGAGAATGTAACTGCTGAGCTGCGGACTGAGATTGTTCTTTTTCCCTCCTCCACGTAGACAAAAAAGATTCTTCAGATATGAGAAAGCTTGAAGCCAAATTTCAAGCTCTTTGCTTTGAGTGGAGAGACTGCATTTATTTTTTTCCATAAAATGACTGCAGATTAGTCTCCCTCTCAGAAATGGCTGGACAGTCTCTGTGGAAAAGTTCAAAGTAAATAAATAAAATGAAATGCTTCTCAGGCAACTATTCAGCACAGAACATTTCATCCCAAATACTTTGGCAAAAGCACAGGACACTGAAACAGGGTCATCTTCTGGAAAGTGTCAAGCTACTGGCTTCACCTTTAATTAGAGTGCAGCATAACTTCTATCCTTTAAATGATAAATCAGGTAAACTGAGCACATACCTCATTAACAATGTCTACTTTGTCATATTAAATTAGGCCACTATCCTAATGCATGACGAGAACTAGTCACTCATTTGGCATACTTCAGCTTTTTGAGAAGAAGCTTCCCAAAGTACCTGTGAGTCTCTCTTGTTATTTTTTTAAATTCAAAAAAAAATAAAATTAAAAAATTATGACAAGGAAAGAAGTAGTAAGTAGTGAATAATTTCAAAAATATACAATTCTGATTGTCAGTATTTGAGCTTCTAAATTAGCTACCAGTGACATTAGTGGCAGTAATATCTGTTCATGGCATTAAATACATGGATGCTACCTGTCCATACTGATTTGCCAGTCAACTTTGTATGTATGCTTACAAACACTACAAATGCAACTTTCAAATAATTTCAGGGAACAAAAATTCCTAATTCTTATTACAACCTAAATCTCTCTCCATCCTAACTTTGCCTTTTAAGGCATACTGAGCAGACTTGAACCAGATTAAAATTTATGTCAATGTCCAAAGGCTCTTAAAATTGTTTTTGCCTTTCATAAAAAAATAATCAAAACTCAAAATATCACAGCGATCTATTATCTCGAAATACTGCCTACAGAAGTGAGAACAACAAAGTACTTTTACACCTATGCCCTTTGTCCTTTTGCATCCAACAACTAAAGAAGGGATGCTTGCCTTTCTATTTGAAAAGTCTCCTCCCACCACCCCTCGCATCCATGAACATGCTGGTATTACCACAAATTGCTCAGGACATTAGAGTGGTTTCTGGAATTTACTGGTCAGGTGCTTCTTTTCATAAGAACCAATGTGGAAAAATCACAGGTGATCCCTCAAGTGATCCTGTATGTAAGTATAATTCCAGCGAAAGCTTTGGGCAAAAGCAAAGGCTTAACAAACACAAATCTTATAAAGAAGACTTTAAAAACCAATGCCAGTTTTTGCACCATAAAATTTTGTACTGCTATGAACTTCAAACCAGGCTATTGAAAAAAGGAAAAAAAAAAAAAAAGACTCCCAGCAGCTGTGTAAAATGATGAGTGACTGAGAATGGGTTAGTAGATCATCTGATGTTTTCTACTTAATGAAGCATCTTACTGGTGTTGACAGTTCCCACTGAGTGAAAATGACATAATATAATTTTACCAGCAGGATGGTGTTTAGTTAAGTTATGCTGTAGGAATGCAAAAAATGGTAAAAGAAACAGATGGTGAGGAGGCAGGGTTTACCCTCGTGCAAGTGAAGAGGAGCTAGCCTTCTTGTAAATTGGTTCCTTCCCAAACGGCAGAAAGACCAACCAGCGAAATGGACTGACAGCCTTCCCTGACTGCTTGCCTTCTCTCCTTGGGCTGAGACTACATCAGTAAACTGTTGAAAGGAGTATGAAAGCAACCTGCAGACTTTGGACCCTGTTATATTTTGGAAGATTATCTGCAAGGGACTTCTGGCACAGGCTCAGTCTGTTTAGATACTGAAGCCAGAAATGGAGGAGTCAACAGCACTCATCAGCCCCTGGATCCCCTTCACCTGCACTGTCTGAGTTCCTAACAGTGCACCTTGCACTGCAAAAACTTTCCTACCCCAACATCTACTGAAGGTCAACACCTGTTTTACAGCCCAACCGGAATTAATACCCTCAATGGGTTCAAAAAGAATTCCTACACCTTGTAGGAATGGGGTGTTTATTCCTAAAATAAGGTGGTGGTATTCCAAAGCAATTATGACAAGTCACCGAAAACTTACACCCTGTCTAAATATCAGGAGACAAAGAGCTCTGCAGGTAAATCAGGAGCACAGCAGAACTATGTTGGATGTGCGGTGAAGCACATTGCACTGAAGCAACATGGATATTGCTGGATATTTCTGAATTTTTAAAAATATGTTGCTGGACTATCTGTAGAGGTTCTCTTCATCAACAGCATGCAAAAATTGCTCTAATCTCATTTGTTTATCACCAGTATCTCAAGTATAGGAATAAAAAAAATAACAAACAGCACCCCTAATGTACAGAAAGTCGAACACAACCTTTGCTAAAACACAAATTGTGGCAGCTCATTCTTCTGGGAAAACCAAAATCAAAACCAACCTTACCTATGGACACACACAGTTCTCTAGTGCTATAACTGAACAGCATCTCAAAGTACAGCTCTTGCCCGGAATTTCAACACAGGACACATGCAAAGTAACGCAGCACGCTAAAAATGCTGCAGGCGTTGTAATTTGTTTTCTTAGAAAAGCTCAGCTCTGATGAAGCACGTGTTTTTCAGCGAGGTCATGCATTTCACCTAATTTTCAGTGGGGATGACTGGGGTACAAAAGAAGGTCAAGTGATTTGCCCAAGGTTACCCAGTGAGTCACCGGCTCTCATGGGATCAGGAATCAGGAAGCTCCTGGCTCAACATTCCTTGGTCTAATCATCAGCCCATGCCTTCTGCAAGAGCGTCTCACTTTTTCCTTCACTGAAAGGGGATTGCACGAGGTAACTCTTTTAAAATAAAACAATTTTTTTTTCCATGTGTACTGTTTTTCTAACTTGTGTGAGCACTTGGCTCCTTGTTAAGAACTGCATACTGATATTGCTCAGAAATCCTCTTGAAGTCATGGGAACTTCGCATAAAAAACAATGGACCTAAGCAATAATGATTAATAAAGTTGCTTTTTTTTAATAAGTGTTTTGAATTACACAAGCTTAGAAAAAGCACGCACAGAATCTAAAACTGGCTATTCCTCTTTCTTCATCCTTGAACTTTCCTTCTAATTTTCTTTTGTTTGACTGCTATCCATCACTTGTGAAAGAAAGAAAAAAAAATCACTCTTTTAAATGTCCAGCCCAGAGGCAGTTTTTAATATTTCTGGCTTAAAAGAGTTCTTCAGACTGAATGAAACAGTAGTCTGATGTGCAGCCTCTTTTCAGGAGCAGACATAAAAAAAAAAGCCACAATCAGACATTCATACGGCAGTCCTGCAGACTTTACACAAAACAAACTTCTGCTGAAATGGCTTGTTGTAACAGACTTCCGTGGGAGATCAGAGATAGAGCACCCCCATCAGACAGACAATTTCCAGGAAAGATTCTGTCCAAGCAATGTGGACTAGGCAATCAGAAACCACTGTGTCCACATACACTCAAATATTCATTAAAAAGATGTGGTCTCAGAGGTCCACACTACATCTGCTATCCTAATTAATGGGGCATGTAGAAGATAAATATTGATTTTAATGAAACAGTGGGACATGGTGACACCCATTTCACATCTGTCCAACTCAGAGTAGCTCACAAAGAATATAATTCATGGTAGCTCATGGTAAATGAACGAACTCTGGGACAGTAGACAGTGCAAGAATGTAAAAATTGCACTGCCTGCTGCCTGTTTATTGGGTAATTCTGCCTTCCTCTCCGTACTTGAAGTACTTTCTGCACAAAAACTACATGATCGTATCAGTAGTATTTACCTGTCAAGGAGGAAAGTAATCCCTGCTTTCCCCAGCAATCTCGAAGACCGAGGGGTCAGGCACACACAGCTGAGGTGAACTTCTTTTAGAATCAGAGAATCATTTAGCTTGAAAAAGACCCTTCAGATCATTGAGTCCAACTGTAACCCTAACACTGCCAGATCCACCACCAAACCATGTACCTCAGATAATTTTTGATAATGCTTGTTCTGAAACATTAGGCAAAGCTCAGTTTCATTCTCAGTTCCTTTATGGTTGCAGAGATACCAATACTTAACTTGATATATTTGGCTTTAAGTTATGATGTTTCAGGATCCACAGCAGCTTTTCAAAGCGTAGCACTTGTTTAATCTAATTCTTCAGGAGGTTACATGTAGATAAAGATCAGCACAACTCCAGAAAACCCCTAAAACATGGGCAATGTTAGTGCTGTGTCTGAGTCGCTTCCTGAAGTCTAAGGTTGAGAACTTGACACTTGATCGCTTCAATTCTCTGTCAGAATTGCTTCATAGACACTAAGAAGGCAAAGATCCTGAATCTACTCAGGCTTAAAAGTACATGGTAGATAAAGAAAAGCTCAAGCTTATTCAGAACCTGAGATTCAATTTTTCTACATCATATCAACTTCCCCCTTCCGTTTCCTCACTTTTCCATAGAAACTGTCTCAGCTTCAAGTAAAAAAGGTTTGTTTTAAGCACCATGTGTGCTGCAGGTAGAACAATTATACATTATAAGATTTTTTACCCAAAATTTTAACCAGCAACCTTTTGTATAGCTGATGTTTGTGTTTTGAAGCATCAGTTAAATTGTCTGCCCCACTCTTCACCTCTTGTGCAGGTTTAGCTTTGACTGCCCATCTTTTCTTTCAACCAAAGAGGGATATGTTTCACGAGGGCTTAATTCAAGACCTTTTTCAAGCAGAAGTTCGGATAGAACTTTGAAGAAGGTTCAAAGAGAAAGAATCGAGCAATTTTCCTGATGCATGTCAACAGAGAAGACTTGGATAAGTGCACTCTTTCTTTCTTTTGTTGTTTTAAGAAAGCAAATATGCCTAATTACGATTACCTGGATATTTGCCTAAACTTCATCATTCACGAAGGAAACATAATACAAAAGTCAGACAACCTTCACCATTTTTTTCATGTGTCTATGAGATTCTGTGCCCTTGGCAATGTATCCCTCTTGAAATGAAAGGCTACAAAAGATTTGTACCTGTCAAGTCTGAGGCTTGTCTTTATCTGCATTATCTTGACAGCCCTGAAATCAAAGGGCTGCATGTTCAGCAGAGGAAAAGAAAAGATGACTGTATTTAGTTATTTCAAATGCATATGGAGTGAGCACATGTGGCAAAATACGGAGAGTATTTTTTGTCTTGCTTTTGATATACATAGAAGAGTCAACCATTTAAACATCATACACATTGTTCTTGGTTTCAGTTTATTCTGAAGAAGGGTCAGAATCGTACAGTTTGCTATAAAGGTTACATAGGTTAGACATGGTAGACATGGCTCTCTTTATACAGAGGCCTACAACTCAAATACAGGCTCAAGCTCTGAATAAATACTTTAAATCTACTCAGAATTCAGCAAAATGGTTATTTTGTTGTATTTCAGTGAGCTGCCTGAGTAGAGACTCCAGGAGTGATACCTCACTTCTAAAATGACTTCTTTACATAAAATTATTCTCTCTAACAAAGCCCTAATTTTGCTGACAGCACTCAGTGATGGCAGACGCCACAGAATGGTGGCATGGTGAAAAAGATCTGGTATTAAACGCGTTATTTCCTAGTTTTATCTTCTGTAGAGTTCCTTGATTTTAGTTGTTACACAGAATAGCTATGGAGGAAGTTGTGATAACTTCACATAACCGTAGAAAACAACTCTGAGAGGAGACCTTGAAAGCCACCCCGTGCATCCCTCCACCCTAGGGTAGGATCAGCCTCCCCCAAGCCACAGCTGCTTTAGGCAGCCAGCTCCTGAGAACCTCCAGTAATGGAGAATCCACAGCCTCCCCAAGCAATTCATTCCTGCCCGTAACTGTCCTTCTGGTCAGACGATTTTGGCTAATGCTTAAAGTAAATCTCCCTTGCTGCAATTGGAAGCCATTACCCCTTGTGCTGTCCCAGGTGGACAAGGAGAATGATTTATTATGTAAATTTTCACAATGATTTTTTTTTAATATATTTGAAGTCTGCTTTTACGCCCTTCTTTGGCCTTCCCTTCTCTAAAGTCGCATGTAAAAGATAAAAGAAAACTAATGATCAGAGGTTTAATTAGTTCCATGTAGCAATTTAAAAGCTATATTCTAAAAATAAAATACTTGGAAAGAACTTCAGTAAACCGTATTACTCAGGAGGATAGAAGGAGTAACAGCATGCCAGTGTGGTTGCATAACAGAGAAATAGGAACTTTGCGAAAGGTCAAATACTGAGCAAAAAGGCAGCACTTTCTCTATATCTCCTCTTAAAAAAAAAAAGAAAAAAAAAGAAAAAAAAAAAAGAAAAATATATATAGATAGATGGAAATAATAAAGATACATATAATTTAAGTGATTAGACCCATGTAACTCTCACTGAACTAAACTGGAACTTTGCCTGCCTAAAAACTGCAGGAAGGATGCTTTTGTATTTAAGGACTACATCGAAACTCAGGAGACAAGTTTAATATCTTGCTTTGCTTTAGACTTCCTTTGTGATTTTGGGATATTACCCACTGATAAAACAAGAAGTAGGTCTACTTATTTTCTCTTGAATTCTTCTCATTTTGTTTTTCTACATGAGAAACCCTTTAGGATGGTGGACTGTCTGTACTGAAGCAGAAACTTCTGACCATGACTGCGTCACACAATGAAATACCAGGCTACTAAACAAGGAATTGTCATGTACTGGGTATATCCCATCGCAGGAGATGTCAAACCTAACTTCAAATTGATGGACTGTGCCTGTTGGTGATGTTGGATCATGCCTATCTTCATGGGATACACAGGTTGGCTAATAATTCAACACCGTAAAAGCAACAAAATCTCCAACTCAAAAGTCCAGAGTATTAGAGTGAGAACCTAGATACTTTGGTTTCCTGATGGTTATTTTAATAAGGGATATATGGGGAAGCAATATGCTAGTGCTGACCTATGAAAAACATTAAATAAATATTGAGACTATGAGCAATCACAAGTTCTTTAATGCTTTTCTCCAGATGTATCTGTGAAGCAAGGAAGTGCACGAAATAAGGAAACATCATTTTTTCACAGATGACAGGCTGATGATAACAAAAACTTGGAGAACGTCTACATACTGTGCCTAAGCTAGCTCAGGTATCCGTGCAAAGCTATGGAGGCATAGCTCATGGAGATGCTTCTAGTCAAAGAAGCCATACATATGCCACGACATGGAGCTGAACTGATGATTTTAGGCAGGAATCCAGAAGTCCATTTTTGTGACAGCAAAGCTACTGCTGTCCAAACTGATAACAGCACATCCCCTGCTACAAAATAACCATATAAGGATTTACCATTACTGGCTGGATATCTGGACAGGCTATGATTTAAAAATAACATTTATGCTATTAGCACTGCTTCACTTTATTCTGAGGAGAAATTGGATTATAATCTTCAAAGTTACAAGGTTTCCTCCTGGTTTTTTGGTTGAATCACCCTCACTCGCTGCATTTGACATTAGGGATAAATTATTCCTGATTTTCCTATATACAAGTAGGACAAGATTCAGGTCCTACCTTGTAAATCTTTACATATGGATCTTCATCTCTTATTGTCAGCTAATCAGCTGTACTAAGAACTTGGTTGCATCTATTTATTTCTGTGCTCTCATTTACAGCTCTTTGGAGATTTTGCCTGTTATTGCTGCTCAGTCATACTCTCCTCCTCAAAAAACACTGGTCAAAATCCATCTACTTTATCTGAAAGAAATAAAATAAACATCTAACACATAATGCAGTAGAAACCCTGGCAACAGAAGCAGCAGGATTTATTCTGTAGCAGGCTGCATTTTCGCTCCCTATGCACATATCCAACCTGAGCCCCTGGGCTGTGCATCGTCCTGTTTGGTTGAGCTGCAATTCCATTTACTTTGGTCACCTTCCAGAGAATGAATATGATCCTCAAAAATGCTCTTGGTTCCTTCAGAGAGGAAACAAGAGCATTCAGATCCCCTTGAAGTCAAAGCGAGGACACACAACCATTCTCTGGACCAAGGCCACGTTAACGATGCTGCACCTGCTACACATGCACATACAGCAGGTTATTTTAAAAACTGCAGATGATGATTCTGATTCACTTAGTGGCTCACCCTGCTCTTCTTGCTGACAGAAAGGAGCATCTTCAGCTTAGAGCCCTTAGCATCCCCTCTGTCTGGCAAGGCATCTCCTACGTTGCCAGGTGAATTCCACCAAGTAACTAAGCTGTTGTAAAATCAAAGCTACACCATAACCCACAGGACAGGGGGAAGTTTAACACTTCTGAATTGTAAGAAGAAATTCGGTCTCCAAATAAAATAAAGCAAGGTTTTCCCCAAAGTGCTTAACTAAAGGGTATCCATGCCACACTTGTATTTTTCATCTTTTTTTGACCTTTAATTTAATGTAAGTACTCAAGCAATTTTAGCTGTGTTTTCTTCTCAACTTCTCCCACTTCAGGCCACACACAAAAAGATTATTCTGTGACTTGACACCCCTCCTTACTTAAAATCTTATGGTGAGAAGGAAAAAAGGATGTTATTTTAAACAACCTCAAACTAGAATTTTTTTTGTCCATTAGGGTACTTATTTATCCATTTCAATTCATGCCTTTTTTACATTGAAAATTATAGGTTTTACAGATTCCTGTAAACGTCTAGGTATGAAAATGGCTCTTTTTCAAATATGTGCTTCTAGATCACTAAAAATAATTCACTTGTGTTTACATTTTCTTTGTGTGGAATTCAGAGTAACAATATGCATATTTACTGCTCATCGCTATCTTTATTGATCTATGTTCTTTCATTTTTAATCTCTCTAAACATGTATTTATCGCTGATAAAATAGTATTTGAGACACATTATCCAGCTCTTCCCACACCAGATATATGAACACTGGCATCACAAGTAGGTCCCTCATCCAACCCTGACAATACCCACTAACCTTCACCAGTAAGCATCACTCCTGGACGCAAGAAGATAGAAGCAGTCTCTCCAGCAGACCGGCCTTTGAATAATGGCTAAGTTTGCCAATCTATCTACTTGTCCCAACTCTAGAACAGGTTCCGGACAGGTCATTAGCCTCACGGCATCCAGATTTGATGCCACTAAACTCATCTGATGTGAAGCTGCATTTGGTGTATTGCTGTAGTTATCTCCAAATGCTCTGAATTAGTGATTTCAGAGGACTTTTCCTTTCTCTAAATATATAAAGGAGATAGATATATATATATATATATATATGAAGGGGATATTTTTATATATACACACACACACATATATAAAGGGGTCTTCGACTATGTGATCTCCAGATGTCCCTTCCAACTCCAACCATTCTGTAATTCTGTGATATTATTGTTTATTAAAGTGAAATTTCTGGTCTGGGGACTCATTTTGTCACAACACTTTATGTTTTCCTGGAACACACAATCCGTCTCCAGCCGCTTCTGATTTCCTTTCTTTGTGGCACCACAAGAGCTGTAGGGTTGGGTTCACTAATCGTTGAAGGGTCAGGTCACTGACCTGCCAGCTGTTCTTTTGTTCTTGGTGACCTCTGGTTGCCGAGCCAGGTATATATAAGGCACACAACTGTTGGGCTCTACCTGCTAGCTACTTGAAAATTGAACTACTGCAATGATACTCCCAAAGCAAACTTTACTTTGGTTTGGCATGAGGTACAAGGCAATTCAGAAATTGGCTCTCTCTGAAAGTTCTCCTCTTCCTTGTTATTTCCTTCCAAGAATGTTAAAAAAAAAAAAAAAAAAAAAAAAAGTTCTCCACTTTTAAATTGCTGTTCACCCACCAAAGCGGATAGCCCTCAGACCAAATATGTTTCTAGTGAACACAGCTCACAAAATATTAGTAAATTAAAAACAATAAAGATGGCAGCAGTGTCTCTCAAGGAATATATCATGACAGACATAATGTCCCAGAATATGAACTTTCTTCTGTCAGTAATTCTGTCTTAAACCCTTCTGAAGGCTGTAGCTAAGGCTCCTACATCAAACTGCTGTCCACTGAGGTGGAAACTGAAAAAAAATTAAACAGATTTTTCACCAAACCTTTATCATCTAAATTCTACTTCACTTATTTCAGGATTCACATTAGTACCATATATTACCGTAAGGGTGGAATTTCCGTACACTCAGAAAAATATTAGAATCCTGTTTTTTTTCCACAAAGCCCTTTTCCGCAGGTAATTCATCGTCCCAAGAAAAAGCTTCATAACAGCAGAGCATGCAAGTAGTTAAAAGAAAGTGAGTTGTTTTCTACTGTTTATGCACTAAATGCATGCAAATTACAGTAGATGGGCCAAACACTTTCTCAGGAGGGACACATCTTGACATCCTTGGACAGTAGCAGCAGCCTTTGAATTTTCACTTCAACTACTGCTTAGAAATGACACTGTTAGAAAGGAAACACCTACTGTGCGCCTTCACGTGCCTTCTGATCCCTTATTAGTTAACCCTGAAGTGCATATGTATACAGCCTTAATCCCCAAGTGAGTAGCCGGACCAGGGGAAATCTGGAATTAATTGCCAAGTATTTTGGTTACTAATGCAGCTGTTACAAGTGTTTGATTTGGCAAGCGAACAGAAAAGGCACTGCATACCAATTTCGTGAGCCACTGTAAAAGCTGCATGGAGGCCATCATCTTCAATCACTGCACAGCTGCGCTCAGGAGAACATATGGTCCCAACGTCTGCCATTCCCAGAGTATCACATGAATGATGCCCACATAAATCCTGCCCAGGAAGGAAAAAGAAAAAAAAACTCATTAAAATAAATTTTTCCACCCGTAAGGTAACAACAGGTTAAAGTCACAAGCCCTTTGCCAACAGCAGAGCCTGGATAACAACATCAATATAAGCTTCCATCTAAAGATGTCAATGCAGTAGAGTTAGTGGGAATATTTTCATTGACTTTAACAGGATTTGTATATATTCTGTAATTAATCACTGTTATTTAAATTTGTATTTCCGTAACACATACAGGGGCTCAAACTTGCACTGAGTTAGGTACTCAAAACACATGCTGTAGAAGTATTTCTTCAAACACCATCAAAATACAAGAAATACTGTCTTTATCTGCAGAAACTTTATTCTGCAGAAACAGAAATTGCAGAACCAAGGCACAGAGAGAAAGCTTCAGATTCCAAATCAATCCTTGAACCAGAGATCACCTTTCTTTTCAAAAGGCAAGTCTTATACTTGCACTAAAAGAAATTATATTGTTATATATTAAACCGCATGGAACACGTCAAGTAGTCCCATGATTAATAATGTATCACCCAATACACCAAGTATTTTAGCAATTCTCAGAGGTTGCTTAAAGAGTCAGTGATATGACAGAGTGTAAAATCCCTAGTCTTACTAGTGCAACAACTCAATGACATGCTTCCTACTTGTAGATATGGGGTGTTACCAAAACCCAAGCAGGTAACATTACATTTTTCTTTCCATTCCAGGATCATAACGACAATGATAATGTGATTATAATGATGAAAGTAGCTTGGGTCAGACATAGTATTTTAATCATCAGCAATAATTTCAGTGCTTCTACTGAAGCAGAGTTAAGAATAATAGTCTGAATGCACAAATTCATGCTTTTATGGTTGAGAAGGAAAAGTAGGTACCATTTCATTTGGAACACTCCTAAACATTCCATTCTGACTGAATGAAAATATCATTTTCAAAGCATATTATCAAATGTTATTAACCAAATGATCAAAGAGTACCTTTTTCTTCCCCCTTCATTTTTAAGACTCTCTTCTTCCCTCAAGATCTCATTTTATAATGACTTTCTTTCATGAAACCTTTCATAATTAATCCATCTGAATAACAGATATCCTGCATGAGGTTCCAGGTCAACAATGTTCACTGACTATGACAGTTTCAAAGTTAGGCAAACTCAAAAATGCACAGGAATCAAATCCCACTGAAGTCAAAGAAAACCACACTGAGTTCACAGATACTGTGACGGAGCATCTCTTTACATTTTTTTTTTCCCCCAAGATGAAAGAAAACAATCTTCAAGCTAAAATTACATAGCAATATTACATATATGGAGGAAGAATTTCGGGATCAGTCCTCTGGCTTCCAGGTGTCCGAGAACTCTTTTTGGTAAGTGCACTCTTGGTGCTACTTAATGTCAAGATTTAAGTGCTACAGTACCAATGAACAAAACAGTGTCACAAGAAGAGAAGGAATAAAGTTCAAAAGTACTTTGATTCTCAAATTTTCACAGGTATAATCCATGGTTTATGAAAAACTTCCATTCTTTAGCAATGCATAACAATGCAGAAAATTTTCTATCCAACTCCACTGGCTCTCAACCTTGACATCCAGTTAGCTCCCCAGACTTTACTTCTGGCTCTGCATGGGTTTTGGGAAGGTACACTATAAGGATGCCCATTTTTCAAGTATTTTAAAAGAAATCTATTTTTTTTTCCATTTAATTTAAACAAATAATATCATTTTCAGCATTTGGACCAATGTTAGAAGAGGCCCTAAGTGAGGTGATGTTACTGTAGCATCTATCATCTGGGGCATATTCAACAAGGAGGATGCAACATGTAAACTCAGCCCTTTATGTATCACGGCTGAATCTCGCTCTTTCAGTTTTGGTACGTTTTACATAGAGTAAAATCTATGTAAACGTAACTGTAAGTGGTTTACCTACAGCAGCATGAGTAACAAAACTCAGAAAAAATGCATGTGTATGGCACCAATAAAAATGCCTTTTCGTGGTGATATAATTGGTCTAAGTGAATGAGTGTAAGCTGTATAGGAAGTAAGGTACCTTTATACCAGTGCAATTTGAACTGAATCCACACAAGTAGTTGAACTGACGATCTTACACAAGTACCAAAAAGCACACAAATAAGACAGAAAGCAGCTTACTGGAGGTACTTCCAGGCTGATATTGCAAGAGTACTATGAAACACTTAATTCAGGCTCTGTCTTTGCATGCACATTCTGTGTCATTTGGTCTTTTCTTGTATTTGGCTGTCATTATTACGTAGATGCTTACATCAGTACTGCTCCCAGTATGGGCACAATTATATCAGCACACAGATGTCTTATGCCAGTGCATGATTTATTTCCATTTGCATATAAGAAGCAGCTATGCCAGTGATATGGCTATGGAGCTGTACCAGCAGATGAAACTAGACCTCATAATGATTCTCCAGATTTGATGACACAAGTATAATTAAAATAATACAATTTTTCTAAGCAGGCAATCTCATAAAATTCCTTAGACTTGCTTCTGATGAGATGTATGGAGTATAGAAAATTACAACAGGGACGTTAACCACAAGCAGCCCTGCTGACTCTTGGCTGGTTAGTAATCTCACCCTCAAAATTTCCAAAGCTATGCACAGAATTGCATAATGCCACCTTCATTAGACATCAAAAAAATAGCTATGTACATACACAAGCACCAACGGACATAGCAATGTTTGGTTACTTTTCATGTTAGGTGTTACTGACACTTTACCACACTGCGTGCCCAGCTTTTCCTCAGACCTCATCACTTCATCAAACCACTGTTCCTCCATTTCCATCATTTCCCAGAGTATGACACATACCCACACATCTCAGCATCCCACTAATAACTTTCAAGGCAGAGCTCATCTGTGTAACAGTTGTGTCTAGACAAAACACAGAAGGCTTTACGCCTTCTTTATGAAACACCTGAACTCCAGGTCAGATAAAATGAATTTACTGAAGGGCTGTACTAGTTAATCATAGAATCACAGAACCATAGAATCTTAGAATCATCCTGGTTGGAAAAGACCTTTAAGATCATCAAGTCCAACCGTTAACCTAGCACTGCCAAGTCCACCTCTAAACCATGTCCCTAAGAACCTCAACCATTTCCCTGGACAGCCTGTTCCAATGCCTGACAACACTTTCCGCGAAAAAACGTCCTAATATCCAATCTGAACCTCCCTTGGTGCAACTTGAGGCCATTTCCTCTTGTCCTGTCGCTTGTTACTTGGGAGAAGAGACCAACCCCCTCCATGCTACAACCTCCTTTCAGGTAGTTGTAGACGGCTATCAGGTCTCCCCTCAGCCTCCTTTTCTCCAGGCTGAACAGCCCCAGCTCCCTCAGCCGCTCCTCATCAGACTTGTGCTCCAGACCCCTCACCAGCTTCGTTGAATGGTCACTCCTAGGAAATCCCACAGCAGAAATGATTCTGAAAATCGCTTATCTGTAAAATTACCTAGCTCCTCCAGCACCCCACAGACTGCTGAAAAACAGCTGTCCTCAGATGGCATGGTCCCAAGGGTCCCCATAAAGAAGAGAGGAGAGCGACCGCGCTGTGGTCAGAAAGCGGTGGGCAGGGAGGGAGGAGAGCCCTGCTCCCTTCAGCCAGCTCCGTGACCACATCCGCGCTGAGCCAGGCCGCGGGGGGAGCCCTGCGGCCGCCCACCGCATCCCAGCTGGGCAGCGCCAGAGGCGGCTTGTCAAGGACCTTGGGAACAAGGACAGGAAATATTTCCCAGCGTCAGCTTCTGTGTGTGGAGCTGTTATTGGAGGGATGTCTAAGGGCTGCCCATCTGCCGGTAGAGCGGGGTGTGCGCTGGCTACGCTTTGAACGGGGAGCACGGGCTGAGCCTTCTGGTTTTCCTTGCAGACTGCAGTCCTCAGCGACTACATGAGGATGCGTTTTGTCAGCTAATGCTGACATTGTCAGTAATCACTTAGGCAGATTAGTGAAGACTCAGCTCCTTTATGTTCTCAACTTATATCTCATTTATTCTCTGTTTCTCTTGCCTCTGCTTTATTTGAACTGTATTTCTATTCACAGCATCACATAGTATATACTATGTACATAACTGAAGCCTATCAAGTGGCATCTCTGAGATAAATACTCTGAAAAGTTTGCTATTGGATCAACTCAGCTACATGGTTCTTCCCAATAGCATGCTTTTGAGTGACATTATTGAAAACCACACCTGTTTATACTTCAGCCGATTTAAATCTTTATGGCAAAGTTTCTTTTCACTTAAACACCTTGTAGCTGTACTGCCCATGGATTACTTGTTACCAGCATCAATAGCTATATTTTTAGTTTTCCTGGGCAGTCTTGGAAAGCAGTCTCAGACTTTTATGAAGTGAAGTTTCTGGGAATACATGAAACGTTTTTATTTCCCTTGAAAATAATTTTTTATGTTAAAAACAATCCCTGATGCAATAAAAAAAAAAAAAATCTATGTGGGTCTCCTCGACTTTTCATACTCCAGCTACAGCACTAAAAAGGCAGCGACTCACATGACACTTCAAATGAGTTTCCAATGATTATTTCACTCTGGTGTGTGGCTTCTATTTAAAAAGTTAATTGCCTACTCATATCTGTCTACTCATTTGATTGTCTCCAAATAGTGGAAGAAGCTTTGAAGAATAAGTGTTTCTTGATACTTCTAAAGAAGGAATGGCCCTTGATCTGCAGTACAGTAGTTTCAAAACAGAAGAATGACTAAGAAATGCATTTGCTACACAGAAGGCAATAGATGTTAAACTTTGGCAAAGGAACGACTTAGGAAAACTGAACTGTACATCATAAGACTAGTAGTTAATTAGACAGCTTATTAAAGGCCAAGTTTTCTTGGCATTCGTAAGTACATCAAGAGCAGCTGGCCGTTTGCCACGTATACATGGCATTGTTGTGAATGGAGATAACTGTCGTGGCTCCCTGCTGGAATAGCTAATTTATTTTACCTGAAATTCTTTGATTTGTGAAGTAGGCTTAAAACAAGAATAAACTATTTAGTGAAACATGATATTAGGCCAGACCCTGTGGACCGGATCCAAAACAAGATTTAAGCACCAATATGGACGGTTTGGTGGAATGTAAGGGCAGAAGAACAAAATTGGCTCCCACGTCCTCTGGTCTTTGAGTTATCCAGCCTTCACAGGGCTTTGCAGTTTGTGACCCTATGGGCCCTGAAGTGCCACAGTTTTACAGTGCTGAGCAGCTTAGCACTTAGCTTATACTAAAGCTTGACTGGGGCTGAGATGCTTAATGTTTCTCAGCCTTCGCCCCTGAGGGAAGCCAAGCCTACAGCACTTCTGAGATCAGATGTACAAGAAACCAACAGGATTAGGCTTTCTCTCAGGTCCAGCTGCATGTAACTTTTAAAGCACAGCTAACCGCTTTTACATCTCTCCATGTTTGTTTGCTTGCTTTTCTGCTTTCTCTACAACAGCTCATCAGTTAAACCCTTTGCTCAATAAGGCGGCGATTCAACTCCACATTCCTTTGAGGGATGAGGAGACTTTGAAGCACGCTTCACAGGAGAGTGCCCTACAGTCTATGGCCTACATCAGACTACGGTCTACAGCGAAGGGCTGCACGTGTCCCTGCACGCAGGGAGCTGTGGCTCCTCTTGTTGCAGCCCACATGCCAAAGGTTTCCCCAGGCAGGCTGCAGTTCGTGCTTACAGCGCTTGGTTGAAGGGACCTCACTTTTGGTCCCTGTTCCTCAGCCTGCTTCTGGATTTTACACTGAACAGTCCTTTGGTAAATTACAGAAACAGTCTTCTCTCCGTGCTCTGGGAACACAAGCCGCCTTGCTCTAAGCAGTGCGATCCAGTCAGCTGCCTCAGGTCACGATTTCTCTCCTTCTCACCACATGAATCTTGAATTGCTTGCTAAACAGTGACATAGCTTTGGTCAGAGGGGTGGAAAGTTTCCTTAACACCTGGAACAGCTTACAACCTACCGGTTAAGGACCTCTCCTGGGAGGTGGGCGATACAAACCTAAAATCCCTCAAGCAGAGGAAGGAATTAAATACGATTTTCCAACTTCCTGCAGCAGCGTTCCCACCTCAGGCCCGTAAAGGGACGGTATTCGGGACCCACACATCCACCCTTCCTTGCCCTGCTCTGCAAAGTGGGTGAAAGTTTATTAATGTCACAGCAACGCAGGACGGCACATGTGGAAGAAAGTAAGGTTTCACCCAAACGGAAAGTATTACAGATATCACCTAAGGAGCACATTATGTCTGGAAGCCAAAAGGAGCACAGGACCTGAGAAAACTGAAAAGAAGGGCTAACTGCTGAACAAAGTAATTGGGAATCGTCTATTTTACCCCTCATCTGACACTTAAAAAGAGAGACTTTACAAGCCAAAATGGTGGAGCACTGCCCTGGAGGAAGCCTGCTCTGAAAAGCCCTCTTCCTGAGGCACTGGTGGGTCTTGCTCATAGGGATGTCCACCTTAGGGCAGCAGGGACAGGGCCTGGCCATTGGTGCAAAGTGAGGAAGGACTCTCATCAGACTCACAGGGATACTGCTTTGTCCTCCCATGGCCATATTTTGAGAGGAAAGACTGATGTCCAGTTACCTTTTGAGGAAAATAGGAGTGGTGATACCTCTCACCCTGACCAAAATAAAAATAATATATTTTCCTTAAAACCTGAGGTCATCTTCCTTTGAGGTTAATATGCTAAATTCAGGACTGAGTTTTGGGCATTTGAATCTCAAATGCACAGAGTTGTCTTTCTGAATTCTAGATAAGGTGACAATCAAGAAAAAACATTGTATGGGTGATGTCCTGTTGGGCTAACTTCAGCACACACATGCTACATTTTCTGGCTTCAGAAACCACCTCCTCCCTAAACTGTATATTTAGGCATGTTCTTACTCTGCCCTCGCATGGTATGGGACCCCTAAGCACTCATAATCTCAGGATGCTCTTCAACAAAGTGTTAGAAGCAGAGTCTAAAGTGGATTAAGCTTTTACGTGCTGAACGTACAGATTAACAATTTTTTTTCCCTGAAGTGTATACAGAAAAAAATGCAGCAGCATTATGCAAGCCACAGATTATTTTAAAATATTGACAAAATACGCACAAAGCTTTTGGACTCTGCATGGTGAGGGGAAGAGCAAACAAAGTTTCAGTTATGAAATTGGTGACTGGTGAGCAAGGCAAAATGCGCGATTTAAATTGCCTAACCCATAGTTCCTCTGTGAGGAAACTCCACACCATCTCTGTAGATTAGTGTGAATCATGCTACTTCTCCCACACAAATCATGTCCCACTTCATTTTCCCCAGGGACATTATCTAAATGTATTAGATTTGCAACAAAATTGGTGAAAACATTATGAAACTGGCAGACATATCACATTATAATTTCTTCAAAGTAATAATAATAAACATTAGTGAAATATATTCTATCAGCCATTGGTACAGTGACCTGTTTTACTAATACGGGATAATAATTGTGGGAAGATGATAATATAGAAAAGAAAAAAAGAAGAAAGAACAAGAGCCAAAGAAAGCATGTGCTCCATGCAATGAAATCATCATCTATAGAGCCGAGACAATCCAAAGCTTGCTGTTAAATTTCAAAAGAATTGTCAGATTGACAATTAAACTTTATCACACACACAAGGACCATATAATTACTGTGTAGACAAAGGCCAGAGAGTGGCCTTTGGCTCTACTATGAACTTTTTGTTAGAGCCAGGCACGATGGTGCTATCACAGATGATGCTAACAAGCACTTAGGGAAGTATTTTTTCTTGCTCTTGTTGCCTGTATCTACTGTGAGAAATATCTATTTTAATTTTCACATGATTCAGAATTGGGGGAAAGGAAAGGAAGAGAACTGGATTTTGTCCAAATGCATTCAGTAGTTCACTTGAAATTTAACTAAGGGTCACTAATGAAACAGATTGGATGAATACTAGAGGATAATTGCAGAGCAGGCTGGACCTTAGAAAAGAACAGGCTGAGTTCAAGTGCAGTTTGCAAGGCACATCTAATATGTTTTTCTACTTTGACAGATGATCGGACAACTATTTTCAGGCACCCATAAAAACCTGAAGACTGAAGATAACCTGCTTCCAGCTTCCGAGAGCTGTTCACAACGAATAAGTCTGAGAAAACTAAATTCTAAACTTGTTGTTGACTTCACTGACATCGAGAACAAAGCCAGCTAATCTGCAGGGGGAGAGGGCTTTACAAGCTCTCCTTCCTTCCCACCACATAGTCGCTCCTCTACCGCCGCACAGGGCAGAGGACTCACCTGGCCACCAAATTACCAAATCCTTGCATCACCATATTCCATGGAGGATGCATGTGGCCCAAAAATTCAAAGCTGCTGTCAAGGACTCAACCACAAAGTAGCTGAACAGCAGGGAACTCACGTATTCTCTAAGGTTGTTAAGGCCAAACTACCTTAATGAGAGCTCTCACAGGACTGATTAGCAAATTATCAGCTTTTGGTATTGATAAATCAGACCTCTGTCAGGCTTGAAACTGGCCATCATGGTCAAAGCAACACACTAAGACCACTGGGGAAATATACTTATTAGATTTTGGGAATTTAGATAATCATTAAGGAACCCAACTATGTTTCTGCAATATTTTGTGCTAGATAATTTCTGGGCCCATTGAGGGTTTTTACAGTCTTCTACTCAGGTGAAAATAATGACCAGACACATTATTATAGTTTTCTTTGCAGTTACAGGGTAAACAGATTCACTGCAACTAATGGATAGTTACATGGTTCTTGCCACTACTTATCGCTTATCGCAACATAGAACCTTAAAACAGTTTTAACACCAGCTGTCTGTGACCTGTACCCACGTTCATATTTATTTACTATCTGCAGCATGATTGCTTTAAAGCCCTTTTCAAAGTAAATGCAGATTATGACCAAAAGTGAGTGAATGTGTTAATCCAGAACCAGTAAATCTCCTAAAAATCTTTTTGTGGGTGAAGTACTTCCTAGCATTAATGATGATAATAACAATTTGAACCGCCAGTACTAATTTTATTATAAGGGAGAGCTGCCAGCACAGTCTATGAATGGTTATTAATTTATCTTTAAACAAGTAATGACAACAGAAGAGGAGGAGGCAATGGTGCTGAATTCTGACATGATTATTCTTTTATAAGGAACTTGAATAAAGCTACTAACTCTTCAGAGATCCTCTATTGGTGTCAAAAATAACATCTAAGCAAATGACACTCCAGAACGAAAATAATTATTCTCTTTGAGACTTGTATGGCAACAGGCATGCATAGTTTAGACTCTAGCTACACATAAACAGTTACATACAGCTGAGGATATGCGTTCAGCTGACAAACGATTTGCAAATATTATTCTGTTGATGCAGAGACACAAAGTTCAAGGTGGCCTCAGTTAGTAAACAAAGACGGAAAATGTACCTCACACATTTACCCCATGCCTAAAAACCAAGACATTAAGAAGACGACATCTGGATGTTCAAAAATTAGCATGACGGTATTCAGAGCCCATCAAAACATGCAGCCATGGCTTGGCGTCCAGTATCTAAGCAACGTACTTCATACATTCAAAACATAGTTGTAAAAGTTGGATCCTCCTGCCAACTGCTGCCACTCTGACTGAAAAGCTAAACTGGAAAAAATCTCTCTTTAGTTCAAAGTGGGGCTGTTTTCTCCGGGAAACATCTCTACTGCTTTTTCATCCTTTAACCCTTCTCGTGTTTACATTCCGAGAGGAGCAAACAGATTCATGTTGACATTTCAAGTGTAAGCATATAAAAATCATGTGGACTCACACACACACCCTGCAAAGAACATCATGAACACATGTAGCAAGACTCTACAGTCTTGTTCTTATTGAGTCAAATACCGAAATGCATTGCCAAACAATGTGCATGTGCACACAGCAAATCATTAAAGCAGATTAAGCTATACTGAATTGCACTGAGGAGCTAATCCCATACTTAAACGTGTTAAAATGTAAACCAAGAAAACAGAAGCCTGTGCTTTTTTCTTGCAAAGTGTTTACAGCCTTAAGTAACAGTTCAAGTAATATTTGCACCTTAAGAGTGGAAGGACACCACAAGAACTGTGACATCTTGTTTAGTTTAGGTTCTAAATACATCCAAAAGAAGTAACTATGCATGGAAGATGCATTGCTCAGGAGTCTTTGAAAGTGGATTACCGATTAGCAGCACAGTCTTGTTCTGGCAGGAGGGCATCCATGCAAGGAATTACAGATAAGCATCTGTAAAGCAAGTGCACTTTAAATCCACATCCTATCTCAATCCAAATTAACTTAATAATTGATGTTAAGATTCACCGTCTGCCACCCTAAGAGTTTCCGAACTGTAATAAATCCCAGGGAAATAAATGGGAATACTGGCAGACTAAACCACTCTTCACTGAAAAGTGATGAATTCTGGGCCAGGCTTAATTAATAAGCCATTAGAAAGGATGTTTATAGAAAAAAGCAAGAGTGTTCTGACCAGCCTAGGTAGCCTGCTTTCATTCAGATTATAATGATAAAAAAATGAAAGCTTGCAAATTGGACTGATGTGCTTTAAAATGTTAAAAAAGGCTCCTGCTGTACAAGTGATGCCTGACTGACACAGAACCTAATGTTTCAACTATTTACAGCTATAAAAGCAAGCCAGACGCTTTTTTCCCCCCCTTCTGGAGCAACTCCTTCCACAAACCATCCAAAGCATCCTTTTTGGCAGGCTCCTACAATGCAGAAAAGCAGGAGAACTCAAACGAACGGAAAGTCAGGCAGTTATTTTTTTCGTACTTGGGGAAGGGAAAAAAAGAAAACACCAAACCCAAACCGCTGAAGGGATATTCTTACAGAAGAACTTCATTGCATAAACTCGGCCACATGTCTACTAGAGCAATGTCCCTTAACGACCTCTGGCAATGCAATTAATTAACAACTGAGCAAGGAGCAAGGCACAGCTCTGCATGAGTAAGACCGGCTGGATCCGACCCACAGTTGACCCATTCTTCACTTGGGGAATGAGAAAAAGACTGCATCCCCTTACCACCAGCCCAACTCACTCAACTTCAGCTCTGTTTACCTGTGGTTTGCATTTACGTCCTACCCTTGAACCACAAGTGCTGCCAGCTTCCAGTGTGGCGGAGCTGTTCTTGCTGGAAATAGCATCCCAATGCACTCAACAAGGAAGCTGCACAGACTTTTAAGGTGTTCTCCACCATCTTCCCTAGCAGGTTTGTTTGGATGCTAATTTAGGTTAGGGAGCACTATCAGCCCTTAGCCTGGACCACCTTCCCGGAGAGAGAGAGGCTGTGTGTGAAGCATCTCACTGGGAAAGATGGAACAACATCGTCTCTCAAGCAGAGATAAGTCAGGTGACCTCAGCCAAGTCTCCCAAGAAGGCAAATTACCACCTCTCCATGCTGGCACGAGTCCCAGCATGGCACTGGCACAGTGGGGATGACCTCACAGGGGAGTGGGCACGCACAAATGCAGACACAATGTGTTGGGTTTTCAACCCCTCTTCCATTCCCGGCAGCTGTGCGCGTGGGTGCTGGTCCCTGAGACGCAGTGCAACCTGAGAGAAAGGCCGAAGGCATGAGTGGGGAGGTGACCCCCGGGCAAAGCCAGGCTGGAGAGGTGGCCTCAGTGCAGCCCAGTCACCCCACGACACCTTGTTTGAGGGACACCAAGTCGCCATCGGTCGGGGTGATGCCTACCTCACGGGTGAAGAGGATGGCAGCATCATAGTGCTCATCGTGGTCATCGTCGAGGCGGTTGTGCTGGTGCTGCCACTTGCAGAAGTTCTTGAGAGTGGTGGCGGCGTTCCTGTTGACCTCCAGGCCCTTCTCCTTCTCGCCCAGGGCCACCACCTTCACCACGGCCAGCCGGACATGGTTCTCCAGGCTGGCGTGGGCGTAGAGCCGGGAGGCGATGGAGGACAAGGTGAGCAGGTAGTGCTGCAGCCCCTTCCCGTACTTGCGGACCATGGAGGCGTCGGCCACCAGCAGCAGCTCCACCTGCCGGGCCCGGGAGACGGAGCGACGCCGCCGCCTCCGCCGGCCGTCCCCTGCCGCCGCCGCCGCCGGGTCGCGGGTCTCGCAGCTGGTGCGGGCCGGCAGCGTCTCGAAGCTGAAGCGCTCCCTGCGGAAAAGGTGCGGAGCGCGGGCCGGGCCCTCCCCGTAGATCCGCGGGCCGGCCGCCTCCCCGCCGCGCCGCGCCGGCCTGACGGTGTAGCGGGAGCGGCCCACGGCGAAGAAGCCGTCGAGGCCGCCGCAGAGGTTGAAGACGGCCAGGGAGCGCGGGCTGCCGTCCACCGTGCCGCGGTAGTAGCAGCGCGGCGGCGCGCCGGCCCGCGGCGCCCGCGCCCCCAGCGCCTCGTCCCGCTCCAGGTCGAGGAGGAAGCGCTGGCCCCCGGCGTACAGGACGTAGCCCGCCTTGCCGCCCCCCGCGTAGGTCGGGTCGAGGCGCCGCACGACGNCGGCGGCGCTCCGTCGTCGGCAGGTGCCGGCGGCTGGGCCAGAATGAGGTGCAGGTTGGCGACCAGCAGCAGGGAGAGCAGCTTGAGGAGCATGCTCGCCTCGCCGTCAGGAGCTGCCACAGTGGTGGTGATAATTAATAGTAGTGATAATAAGAGTTGGGGAGCGGGGGGAAAGGGGGGTGGAAAGACCCGGTCGGCGGAGTGCGGCTACGTAGGAAGGAGAAGAATGGGGAAGGAGGGGGGAAAAGAAGGAAAAAAAAAAAAAGAAAAATAAGGTTCTCCTTCCCAAACTCAAGTGTGAGTGGGAGAGACAAAAATGTCAACAAAAGCCGCTCGGGTGTGAACTTTGTGTTTCTCTGCAGGGAAGAGCCGGGAGCACATGGAAGGAGAGAGAGAGGCAAAAAAATCCCAAATCAGTGCTGCCCGGGAGGCAAGGGGGTGGAGGGGGAGAGAGAAAAAGGAGGAGAGGAGGCTCGGACCCGGCAAGTAGAGAAGTTTGAGCACTTCCCACTTCTCTTCCACTTCTCTGTTGCAGTCACCGGATCATCATCAGCAGCAGCGGCAGGGTGCAGGTCTGCTGCGACTCGGCGCTTTCTCGGGCACCGGTGGGCTCCCTTTCCTTCTTTTGCCCCCTTTTGTTTTGAAGAGAAGGAGGAGAAGGAGAGAGAAGAAATTCAGGCACCAAAGCCCGCCTCGATCGTCTCCGGTGAGATGGTTAAAAAGAAAAAAAAAGAAAAAAAAAGGAAAAAAAAAAAAGCTCAAGAAACGGCAAGCGTCCCGGATTTTTGTAAAAGCCCCCTCCCTGTATCTTTTCTGTTGTTGTTGTTATCCCCAGTCTGTCGATGTGAACAAGAGGAGAAGAGAGAGAAATGTGAAGATGAGAGGAGGTGGAACAATGAATTTATAGCGGAATGCCATCCTGCAATGGCAATTTCAACAATTCGTCACTGCAGGCTGCCTCTTAAAGGGAGAGCTTCAAAACCACCACTCCCACACTTCCTTCTCATTTAATCAGACAGAGGGAGAAACTTGAGGGGAGGGGGAAAGAGGAGGGGGGGGCAACGGGGGGAGGAGAAAAGGAGGGAGAGAGAGCGGGAGAGAGGGAGGCAGGAGAGGGGAAGAGAGGGAGGAAGCCGGGGAGGGGAGAGAGACTGGGAGTAAAAATGTTTGTGTATGAGAAACCTAAGATTTCCCTTAAACCGCTTAAAGCACAGAGTAACCCGGGGGTTGAGGTGTCACCGCTGGCCGGGGACGGTGAAGCTGCGCTTACCTCGCATCCTGCCCGCTTCCCCCTCTCTCCGGCCCGGCGCTGCCCTTCATTTTGCGGTGTTCAGCGGAGGAGGCAGGTTTGCGCTTGGCTCTCGGAGGGGAAGGGAAGCGGCCGCGGCTTTTCCGAGAGTGCCGGTGATGCTGGGCGCCCGTGGGGCGGCCGGGAGGAGCGGGAAGGGGGGACGCGCCCCCGCCGCGGCCCCCGCTGTCCCGGCCGAGGGGACGTGGCTCGTCCCCTGCCCCTGCACCTTTCTGGGGTCAGCGGCAGCACCAAACTTCCTCCCTTTGTCTGGGCGGCCGCGGCTCGTCTGCACCCAGCCTGTCATTAAGTCTGGGCAAGCTGTCATCTAGTTTGGGCGGACTGTGATTTCCCCCGAGCCCCCGAGGAGGAGGGAGGGCGGGGAAGAGTTAATGCTTGCTTTGACCTTTTGAATGACTTCAGATACTTAGATCATCTCCTCGCTGACTGACACACACATCCACTCACCCGATCCCCTCGTCTTCCTTCCCCCGCTTCGTGCTCTGCCGGGGACACCACAGAGAGCACGTGTCTGCATTTACTTTTTCGTCTGCCCTTTCCACCTTAACGCTGCCCGGAGAGCGAGAGAAGATTGGCAAACAGCTCGCTCTCTGCCGACATCAAGGGCTGGAAGGCAGCCTGGGCTCTGGGAAAGCGAGGGGAGTGGGACCCGGGAGGAGTCCAACTCTGCTGGCTTTCCCCCTGCAGAGATGCGGGACCCAACATCGCCAGGTGCCTTCTCTTGCACAGAGTCAAACACGGACACGCGGGAAACAAGTGCTTGCTGTCACGCGTATCCTCTCCATGCCCCACAACGGGTGCCAGGAGCAGGTGCTCTCTGGCTGCAGGACTCCAAAGGGGATGCAGCTCTCCCATCTCGTCGTAGCCTGCAAACAGTGTCTCAGCTCAAACGCTCTGCCTGCAATGAAGTAATGTGCACATCTGTCATACTTGGCAGGATCAGGACTGTGGTGGTGGGCTGCGCAGAGAAGGGAAGACCAGCATCTATCTCCACAGCTCCCAGAGGCTGCTATGGGAGTCTAACAATTCTGTAAAGAAAGGGTTAACTAATGCCACAAACATTTCAAATATTAATATTACCATGTAATTTATTACATTAACATAACCCTGAGGTTATGCTTATGAAATATTTAACGCACCAAAGTTTTGCAGGTGTTCTTTTTTCTTTTTCCATTTTTCCGGAAATTGTGATACCTGTGAACAAAAGTTCATTTCTTAACTTCCTGGCATTTCTTTTTCTACATTTCAGTATTTTATCAGCACCCAAAATCCTCAGCTGGAATCAGTAAGTTCCAAAATTAAGAGTTATATATGATGAAGGTCACATGACATTTTTTGGGCGTTGGTCCAGGACTATTCAACAATTTAAAATTTAAACATTTTCTCAGTTACTTTAAACTAGTTATAAAGTTGAGACGGTAAGAAAAAACATTAAAGGGAGGGACAGAGAAGAAGAAGACGTATTTTGATTAAAAAAAATAAGCTGTAATCTGTCTCCCACTTTTTCGTGAATGGCTTTCACTTTTCATTTGAGCCTAGTGGATATATGTTCAGCACCGACAATATTTGTATTGACTTAATTGGGACCTGGTCAAGCAAGCCCTGGATTTGCATATACATCAAGGCCCAAACTCCCAGATACGTCTGGGAGAGGTGCTAAAGATGAAATCTGGGATAAGGAATGTAGTTTGGATGACAACCTCAGAAACTCTCATTAAAAAAGTGTCAGTTTGTCAGTGAAAAGGCATGTGATACACAAGAGGCCAGTGTAATGTTCTCCCATTCTACAGCATCACTCAAATGGTCCAGCCATACAGCCCAGGAAAAACAGGAATGCTTAGAAGGGTTAGTGGTAATTAAATGGTTCATCTAACTGCTCGTCTCGTGTTGTCTTTGATTTCCCAAATGACAGGAAAAGTTGGCTAAGCTTCCACAGTGCCCTGTTTCACCAAACAAGGATCTAGGCTCTCCAGGAAGGTACAAATTAGTCCATGCAGATTACCCAATAGCTTATGAAGTCTTTTCTATTTACATTTCAAAACTGTAATAACTCAGCAGTTCAGGAATGGAAAGATAGGTCAGTCATGCTTCATACAACAAGAGAAACCCTCTTCCCATCTGAGAGTCTTGAAGTGTAAGGACAAATGGTCTTTTTTTCCTCCCAGTTTTGCCCTCTTACCCTCTTTTTACAGTTACAGCATTGCCTTTAAACAAGAAAAACTGTTAGCTTGTCCCAAGTTGTGGATCACACTAAATCCTTGTCAAAGAGTCCTGACCTGGAAATCTCAAAGCTGAGCTTTCCCAACTAAGAGAGAGACACACACAAATCCTCAATTAGCTTTAAGGCACAACACAAATTTTGTACACTTTGGACCAAATTCAATCCTGATGTAAAAAGAGACGGTCCTCTTTGAGTCTCTGGGAGTTGCAATCTGCTGCCATTACGGTTGTTTTTCACCTCCTGGGTTTGTCCATGAAACCCTTTAGGACCCTTTGAGTAACAGTCTTGGTAGCTGGAGATTCCTGATTATATAGTATTTAAGCCACACAAGAAATATTGCTCTGAGCATAATAAACACTTTTATGAAGCAATAGCTTGAGACAAATGACAATATTGACAAAGTTGCTAAACATTTTATCCACATGTCCTTCAAACTATCTTATAGAAGGGTCCTGGTTCGTATTACCACTTCTTCAATTTTCAGTCACATTATTAGGGGTAGAAAACCTTGCATCCAAGGTGTCAACAGGTCAGTCCTACGTCTGCCTACAGCCCCCTGACAGTAGTCAAGGCCTAGCAGAGATGTGCTCCCCAACACCACCTGTTTTTAACATTAGCTTATCTCTTTCTCCTTGGGAATTAAAGCAAAAATTCTGTTCAGCTTTTATTGTTCTGGTATTAAGGTGTCTGACATTTAATATGTTATTGCACAGGGGACATAGCAATTACTATGGGAGATATTAGTTTTTTTCTATAAAATTATAGGAAGATCCAGTCAAACCCAAGAAAATTGCCTACTCAACATATTCTAAAGTAATATCAACCAAAGAACATTTGATAAACTTGTGGTCAGCACAGGCCTATAGGTGGAAACTGGATCCAGGTTGGGGTAAGTTCCTATCCAAGAATCTACCTGTAGCAATATGCTTCTTAACATGGGTCAACTTTTCCTCCTGGGAATCGAAATCCTCTGTTGACTTCACGGGACATTATTAATATGCGTATCAGCAAGAACAAGCTTGCCTGCGGCAGGAGGCTGTCCAAATCTTCATCCCCCAGAAATCTACCAGCAGTACTGTACTGCCTCTCAAATCCACCATGGTTTACTGGTCTTGTCAGCAGTTTTAACAAGCCAAACATTATGATTACAATGTTCAAGACTATTCATTTTAAAGCTTTCCTATGGTGATGCATTAAAACCACTGAAGACATTTGTTTCTAAAGTGATAATTATTAAATAAAATCCCTATTATAAGTAATCTTGCAAAGATCTCCTGAAGATGAATATTTTTGGTTAGTGTTCTGGAAAGGACTAGATATACTGGTATTTGGAATAAGTTATACAGCCTCTGACCCCCTCCCTAGGACAGCAGCATAGTCGATATTGTCACTTATTTGGACTCTGTGTCTCTACGTCGCTTGAATGCTATGAAAACCCACTCAGATGGAGACCTCCTGGCAGTTGTTTTGACTGACTCTAACTTACTTGTTGGTATTGAAATAGGTTGTGGTTGATGAATAAGCCAACATCACAGAATCACAGAATCACAGAATGTTAGGGATTGGAAGGGACCTCAAAAGATCATCCAGTCCAATCCCCCTGCCGGAGCAGGAACACCTAGATGAGGTTACACAGGAAGGTGTCCAGGCGGGTTTTGAATGTCTCCAGTGAAGGAGACTCCACAACCTCCCTGGGCAGCCTGTTCCAGTGCTCTGTTACCCTCACTGAGAAGTTTCTGCTCATACTTAAGTGGAACCTCTTGTGTTCCAGTTTGCACCCCTTACCCCTTGTCCTATCATTGGTTGTCACCAAGAAGAGCCTGGCTCCATCCTTGTGACATTCACCTTTTACATATATATAAATATTAATGAGGTCACCCCTCAGTCTCCTCCAAGCTAAAGAGACCCAGCTCCCTCAGCCTTTCCTCACAAGGGAGCTGCTCCACTCTCTTAATCATCTTCATTGCCCTGCATCACCATTATCGGTGTATCCTTCACACTGGTCTTACCAGTTGCGTGGGGAACTGACTGCTTCTGGAGACCGAGCTAACTTTATCCTTCTCATATTGCATGTGGCAAAGCCAGTAGCGGGAAGGTTACTGTGGGCTGCACGTTCTCTCCTTTCCACATCTGGCACTTCCCCTGCACACACCTGGCATTTCTAAGGAGTCCAGTCCGAAGTTTTCATAGGCTCTAAATTATTTATTTAAGGGTCAAGTAATGTCTACCTCAGAAAACCCAAACAGTTAAAAAGTATTTTCACAACGAATATACAGGCCGATGTTTCTCAGTGCACGAGTTCCTGGACAGCATTGGTCAGGTTGTACCTTCATGCCCCTCACAAGCCACCACTGCATATGACCACCAGCTGCAGTTGCAGTTGCTGCAATTGGCCAGTGTTCGAATAAAAATTTGGTAAGAAACGTCTTTTTGGTGTTAAGCACTGTAGCTTTAAGGCAAAATATTTCATTTGCTTCTTTATGGTCAATGACATCTTCTTCAACTACAGCCATGTGGAAGCGAAGGAGACGCCTTTGGCTTGGGGTTTATGTTTTTATAAGTGGCATGTGTAAGTAATGTATCAAATATACAACAGTTCCAGCAGGCTGAAAATTTTACACTTGACATCAGCTTCACTTTTCTGTAAGGGCTAAGGAGGCAACCATAAGTGGTATAGTGTTAAAGATGGGTTGGGCACTGTTTAAATAGCTGATTGTTTTAGTGTAACAGCACTAGAATATTGTGAATTTGTGGGTACCATATCAAATTAAAATAAGGAAATTTCTGAGGCCTGGCTAGAAGTCAAATTGTTAGAGTATCCACTTATGGAGGAGGAAAAGAGATTTCTGCAAGATTAATCATCATAAAAATACATCACATAATATAACTATATCTCTTGCCCACGTAGCAGGATTTGGAGGAGAGGTAAGTTTACGGATCAAAAGGGGTGATGACATTGTCCAGTCAGGAGGAAAAAGAGGCACAAATGACATTTCCTAGGTATTGACCTAGAGAATAGACCGGAATGGGGTCCTCACCTTCCTCCAACTGATGCAAGAAATGAACTCACATAAACCATAACATAAATGAATAATTGTGACCATTGAACCTACTTTGAATTTTGTTTAAAAACATATGCTGGGTGGAAGCAGTGCTCTGCAGGAAGTATTAGATGTTAGTATAGTTAAGTATCAGACCCTTATCTTTTTTTTTTTTTTTGTTTTTGTTCTTATTTTTTTTTTTTTTTTTTTTTTTTTTTTTTCTGAACGGCAGCAAGATAATCAGAGGAAGGGTAAGATGTTAAACATTCCTCATAAAAAATGACACTTGTTACAAAAATACATTTTAAGAGTGCAAGATATGCACGTGATGTATTCTACAGCTGTTCTTTCAGAAGACTAGAAGGCCTGAAAAACTCTGGAGTCTAGTTTGTATGAGGAGCAGCAGACATTTAATTAATCTCAGTCCTAGAATTTTACAGCCAATATGTGGTCTCTAAACATCTCTGCTCTAGTTAGCAGAACATCTGTAGTAGAAAAACAGAACTTGAATAAATCCAAGTATTCTTGTACCCCTCCAAGCCTTACTGCTTTTTATCATCATTTCTTTAAATATTTTTCCAAAGATTTGTATGTTCAGCTTCTTGCTGTCCTCCCAGCTCCATTTGTGAATCTACCCTTTCAGCCAACAATGTGCCTTAAATTTTTAATGAGCCACGTCTAAACAAAAACTAATTCGATACTGATTTAGCAGGCAAATTATTCCCCCTCACTTCTACCCAAACCTTGTTTGTTCTTTTTTGCATAGGCTGGATATGTGTTCTTGCAAATATTCTGAAATAGCTGGATCTGAAATACTAGGGCAATTCTAATAAAATAAATGCCTCAAATGGTATTTTTTTTATTTCAGTCAAGTTGGGATAGTTCCATGTGGGCAAACTGTTAGAGGCATAGCTTTATGAATTTACACATGTATAAATGATATTCCAGTACTGTAGGTGGAATATCTTTTTCCATGTCATCTGAGGCATAAACCAGAAAATCTACTTCCCTAGACTTCAAAGTCAAAACTGAAAGAGTGATTAAAGAGAAATTTAAAACAAACATTCACTTGCCAGATCTCACCTGGCATTAATACACACGCTGCACCACTTAAGGTATCAAATTCCGGTTGCTGTGTGCACAGATTTTTCCATCCGAATCCTGATTGCCCTGAAACTTTGAGAGAGAAAATTTTGCAGGTCCTCTGAGGCAGGAGCCAGGGGAAGTGCTGTCAGGTGGCATCACTGCCTGGCACAAAGCTTCATCTGACTTGTCCTCACTTGAAACAGAAGTCTCTGCTTTGAAAGGGAAGTGTGAAGACTTTACAAGCTGCTCTTCCCACAGACACTTCTGTAACAGTAATCCACAAGCAGGAGTATTTTCCAAGCACTTCTTTGTCTTCTTGTCATGGTTTAACCCCAGCCAGCAACTAAGCCCCACATAGCCACTCACTCACTACCCTGGTGGGATAGGGGAGAGACTTGGAAGGCTAAAAGCAGGAGAAGTTGTGGGTTGAGATAAAGACAGTTAAATAAGTAAAGCAAAAGCCACAAATGCAAGCAAAGCCAAACAAGGAATTCATTCACCGCTTCCCATGGGCAGGCAGGTGTTCATCCATCTCCAGGACAGCAAGGCTCCATCACATGTAATGTTTACAGGGGAAGACAAATGCTATAACTCCAAATGTCCCCTGCTTATGTCTTCTTCCTTCAGCTTCATAGGCTGAGCGTAATGTCATATGGTGTGGAATATCCCTTTGGTCCCTCCCAACTTCTTGTGCACCAGCAGCCCACTTGCTGGTGGAGTGGTGTGAGAAGCAGAACAGGGTTTGACTCTGTGTGAGCACTGCTCAGCAGTAGTGAAAACATCCCTGTGTTATTTACACTGTTTTCAGCACAAATCCAAACCATAACCCCGTACTAGTTATTGTGAGGAAAATTAACTCTATCCCAGCCAAAACTAGCACACTCATACTTTGCCTAAGAGGGCACATAGGTGAGCAGAGGCTGTATCTATGGTAGGATCATGAATATGCTTTTGAAGTGGCTTTCGCTATGATCTGGAGATCATACTTACTGTGCTTTGGTTTGCACCGGGTAGGTGTCATAGAGCACACAAATGGGATTCCTTTGGGATGAAACTAAACCAGAAGATATGCTCCTGTGAGCATACAAGGCACAGGGCTGGACTAGAGCTAGACCAAATAAATCCACCTGAAGGCATGCAGAGTGGGTGTCACAGCTGGATAGCACCAACTGTTCTGCTGTCCAAATCTCCTCCTATTGAGCTACACTACTTCCTAAAGCGGGCAGTCATGCTGCTACTATTGAGGAACATCAGGATGACAAAAACAGGCTACAGTGTCAGCTGGAGGCTGCACAATATTCCTTTTCAGATGCAAATGTTTCAGAAACTTCTGCAGGCTAGGATGCTATATGAAGAAACGATAAGAAAACAAATACGTACGAAAGGGAGGTAGTTTTCTGAATGTGTTTTACTGTTTTTAATAATGGAAAGCATACATTTTAATGATTAGCACGTATCCTGTAATGCACACTTCTGTCAAAATGACCAGGAGATCCATGTAACATTTAAATGCTGTGTTAGTCTTACTTTGAGGGCTTAAACGGGTCTCAAATGGTGCATAAGGCTTATGCTGGCCTTGGGCATAAGGTTGAAATTCACCCTTAAAGAAGAGACCAAACATAAGTCTCATCACAGCTGCAATATTCATTTCTGGAATGCACCCAGCAGGTCTTATCCAAGCCACTACAGACACACAGTTTGAGTTTTTCCAGTTCCTAATGATTACACAGTATCCTGGAGTCAGTTGGACAATTTCCACCAAGAGTGAAACTCCTTGTATTTAATATCCCCCTAAAATAAAAGTGGTGTAAGAGAAGGGCCTCAGTCTTTTTCTTCTTTTATTGCTGTTGTTGAAAAGGTTTAGCCCACAGGGATTGGAGCACTGGGCAAAACTACAAACTATGCAATACATCCTGTTACACCAAAGTGGGCAGATCCTCTCTCATAACAACCAGACTGGTACAATGGAAGACTTTGTCTAGTTTTCCTGACCATACAGTAATACAGCAATACAGCGTGCATGGTATTTCATTATGGTTTCCATGTCAGGAAGTTTAACGTTGGAAATCGTTAAGTATCGTGACTCCATTTTCACCATTGTTCCGGGAGGGGGTGTTTTTAAAAGCAGTGGGTAGATCTCCCTGGAGCTCTATGGCATGATACTGCAATGTACCAGAGGAAATTATTTCCCCCTTTACTGGACACTCAGAATATAATAAAATATGAGTCTTGGAGATCTTCAGCAGCCATGTTGCAAATAAATTTGCAAAGAAATAAACAAATGAGGTGCCTCGCTGATGTATCATATGACCAGAGCAGAGAATAGCTTGATTTTAAGTTGATCTGAACAACTAGTCTTTTCAAAATCATGATCTTCAGCAGGAGAAAAATCAGAGCAGGTCCACAAGACAACAACTCTTACCTCCATTATAAATCACACTACAAAATGTAATTCCTATCTCTTGTGACCTGGATTAGATTCACTAAGCAGTATAGAAAATGCACACACCCATGGAGGCAGCCTGTCTTTCAAGGTGTTAGGAGAACAGGGCAAGAGACCTCTAAATAAACCCAAATTTTTGCTCTCCCATGTAGTCCAAGTTACAGAGATTTCATCATAGCCTCAAGGCTGTTTCTGAAATTACCTACCCTCTCTCAGAACCCTTTTGCTTCTCTGCTCCCTTGTCTGCAATATTTTCAGATTTTTTTTCTCCCAAGAGGACATTTTGAAATGTGCATGTCATGGTCCAGATCATAATCACACCAGGCAACCTTGTTTCCTCCCTGATGTTTACTGGGTTTTACGTTCTTCAATATGAACTGAAAAATGTGTGTACTCAAGCACTTGCCAACAAGCAGCATGACTTCCCATGGTTCATAAAAGCTCACCCATCCCCTGTGTAGGAAAATTATTCTCCTTTGCACAGAGCAGGAGTTCACTACTTCAAAACACGGAAAACATATGGTGACATATTTTAAAAGAAAACACGACATAACGAAGTCCCACCCCTGACCCTTCCCAACAAAAGCCCACCCTTTTCAGCCTGGAAAACCAACCAGTGCAGTCACCTGGTCTACCACAAGGTCCCAGATGCTGTTGTACGAGAAAGGATGAGTGTTAGCACCATGTTTGTGCTTGGCAGCTGTAAGTCAGCCTGTTGTCAGCCTTGCCACCTTCTTCTTTGGTCACTGCCTTATGGCCCAGGCAGAGGGAGGGCAGAAGGACGTTAAGGAGTAGTTTTTGCTTCAGCCTCTCCCACTGCTGTGGCTGGGGAGCTCTCAGAACTGAACCTCCAGGCATATGTACAGGAGTGCGCGCCTGAAGTTTGGAGTCAATGTATCTTTGGGCTTGAGAAGCGCCATGTATTCACACCTGAAATACTCAGCTCGACCCACTTGACTCATTAAAAACAATGTTTTGGTATTTCTAGAGAAGGAATAAAAGTCTTTGGAAAGGTGTTTCAATACTTCTTAACTGTTAAAAAGCTTAATCTGACTTCTAATCTGCAGTGCCCAGCATTAATACTTTTTTAAACTTTTGTCTGCCAGTCTGAAGAATCTGTTATTTCTTTTTCCTGGTTAGTAAAATTAGCGAAAATAACTGTGTCACTCTAACATTTTCTTTGAGAGGCTAAAACACAATAAGAACCTTGTACCTATGCAAAAGTCTATTTTTCCTTATTTCAGTCATTCTCAGAGTCCTTGTTTTAGGGTCCTTCAATTTATCAATATTCTCTCTAAGCTGTGGAATTACAGGTGGACAAAGCAATGCTGCTCATGCTAGTGTAAAATACGCATACAACTTGACTTGCCCTAACTCTGTTGGTCAGAGCACCACACCAGGAACTCTCATAAGTCACAGCTACTCCCTTTGCTTTTGCGGAGTCCCTGCTTCTCTGGAGAGAATGATGTTCTTCTAAGGCCATGGCTTACAGTCTCTGTTTCCAGATGTACTGCTCAATACATATTCTTCAGGATCCTAAATTCTTCATGTCAGTGTCCAGCCCATTTTAAAGCTTAGACTGCCTTCCAACTTATTTTATGACTTTATGTCTATTTCCGGGTCACTGAAAAAAATATTAAATTGTGTTGTGCCAAGAACAATATTCTTTGGTATGCAGCAGAAAAGTCTTGCTTGATAATGAGTGCTTCTTTACAATCACGTGTAGAGGTCTATCGGTTTTCAATACAGTCAACGTTTGCTGCATATTTTCTGTGCCTGGGCAAATCCACATGAACCACACTGAGCAACTACACTGTAATAAGACTGAATAATAGTCCTCTGTCGTATAGTCACTTCCTTCTTATTATCCTCTGTCTGCTGGAGGGTTTGTCATTCAGGCTCAGGGCTGCTGTCTAGAACATCGCTGTTGGGGTCCCACAGAGCCAAGTCAGGCTGACAAAGATGTGACCTCACTCCAGCTCTGCTTTGTCTGCTCCTACGCGTTTCTACTTACAGGGCCCAGATAGCACCTCCCTCCTGTACTTTACAGAGACATAAAAAGCCCCGTTCTTTCCTGTTTGCACCTTCTGAAGAGCTCTTCTTGGTAAATCCTCATTGCAGTTTTTTTTTTTTTCCTCTTGGTTAGAACATCTGCCTACGCTTCTGTGTGATTTTTAACTCATCACTCTGCTAATTGATCCAGTTCAGATCAATTTCTAGTGGAGAGCAATATAGCAGTCTCACCTACTCTTGGATTTTGAGAATTAAGGAGAAAACATTTATTGTGGGAAGAAAAATCTGCACATCCTTGATAAAAAGCCTAATGCATATAATTGTGCATAAGCTGCATCCTTAATTTCTACTTTCCCTTGTGAAGTAAAGGCTGTGAGGCCCTATTTTCTGTTGTTTTGTTTTTCCTTAATCTGTATGTTCATTTACAGTGATACGGAGTAGTCCCCATGATAACTAGCCAAGGAATTATGACACAGCAGAGTCTTGCTCTCAGTTTGCACATGAAGAAATTAATGACTACATGAAATGCAAGGCAGTGGCATATCAGACTGTCTGTTCTCTGCCGTATAACTCTTATGAACCTTTCTCCTCTCTCATTTGGGTAAACCTGTTTTAACAGGCACCTGGAATGGTGCAGCTCAGATGTTCCTGCTGTTCCTGCTCCGTAAACCCAGAGTGACTCCTTTACATATCTCTCTGGAAGCAGTGACTCGCATGCAGCAGAGGCAAAATTCCAAAACAAAGCAAGCAGACGCTGTGGGTGCATGAAAGCCACATTAAGTTGGAGCTCTGATGGCTTTCATTATATTGTGGTGTGAGTACTCTGACTTCACATGGCCTGATGAATTTTAGTAAGGTCTGCCGTAATTTTGAGTTTCAGACTTTTTCTGTAGGTTTGGAGGCATTTATGTGCATGTATGTTTGCCTGCTCATGGTGGTGATTTTATTTTTTTAGTGTTGGAAAGCAGAACACTCTCAGTCTCCAGCTTCTTCTATTTTCCTGGGCTACCAGGGAAACCCTAGGAGAGTTATTGGTCAATAGCTCTTATAGTAAAAGTTACTAATGTTTCCCAGTAGTAGATGTTGTGGGAAAGACATGAATTCCTTTCAAGTTCTGAATTAGATTCTTTTTGTCCTTCAACCCATTCCTCTGATCTGGGGAATTCCAAAAAGAAGGGTTTTCACACTGAAACCAAACCCATCTATATTGTTAATGGAACTGTCAAACTGCCATATTTACAATGTGTGATTCAGAGAACTCAGCCACCCACACTCTCAACTGTAACCACAAGAGACAACACTTCAGAGCATCCTATCTGAAAATCCATCTACATGGACATTTCAGACAGACCTGAGGCTCCTTTGCTTATGCTTCGAACTGCCTGGATGTGAGCCAGCTCTAATTTAGAAGTCCTGTAGACATGTTAGCTCAGTTCTGTATTTGAGCTAATATCAAAGCCCTTGCAATCATCTGGACTGAGATGATGCCTTGTAGGTAAACCTCAGTTCTCAGGTGATTCAGAGCTATGTTGCCTTCGTGGATGTCAGAGGAATTTTGCCTCGGAAGAAAAACATGTAAGGGAGTACATGCTTTTCTGCTTTCTGTTATGCATATGGCATAGCCATTGCTCTTGCCCAACAGATTCTTCTGCAGGACCAATGCTTAGTCTACGGCCAGTTTCAAGGAGCCTCCCTGCACCCAGCAGCCTCCTCCGTGAACATGAAGCAGCTTCACTAACAACCCCCACCCCTAGCCTGCCTTTCTTTCCCTTCCTTTGTACCCACTCAGGCCTGGCCAAAATCCAAGCCCCAGCCAAAGCCTGTAGCTCTCCTACTACACATACTTTACAGATAAAAAAAGTAAGACTTGCATCAGAAGAAAAACAGTCAGAAAACCCCCTGCCTGCAGTCACGTGTCACACCCAGAAGCAATATCAAGGGCTCCTGGCTCTCACTCTCAGCAGACAAGAAGTTTGCACCTGAATCATTTGGAAGAAAAACCTTTTCAGGAAAAAGGCATCCGCTCCAAAATATAGTATCAATTCCTTTGTTTAGTTTAGCTGAATCCCATGGTTTTGCATTTTCATCCCTCAATCCTCCCTACCAGAGAAACAAAGCTCCAGTAATTGGAACACATGTATGCTCCTCACTAGCTCCCAACACTGGTAACTTGTTCCATATTCTCAGCACTATTTGCATTAAATAGTTCTGCCATGTTTCCTCCTTGCTCCAAAAGTGGAGAAACAGATGGGTAAACAAAGCAAAGAATAGCTATGTCTCACCGTACCTGATTTTTTGTTTGAAATCTATGCAAACTTTGGGACTAATTAGGTAATTTTAAAATAAGGGAAATTCCTGTAAAACCTTTCTTTACTTCTTCAAACAAAATGAAATGTGAAGCATTCTGGATTACAGCATGTAAACTGATGTGGAGATAAGACAGGCTTTGTTTTGTTTGAGACTCAGAAAGATAGTTTAGGTAAAGTTCCTTGTTGCTGGCAGCCTACTTACCTTACTGAAATGCAATTTAAAGGTATCATTTACCAGCTTTTTTTTCACAACACTTTTACTGAAGTTGGAGGGAAGTGGTAGTGAGAAGTCTTTCTGTGGGAGGTTTGCCGAATGATTATGAAAACTCTGTTACACTTGAAAAACTGCAGAATAACTGAAAAGTCAGACCCATGGATGACTGTGTCTTTCACATCATATTGATACTGTCTGTACCTTTGAAACCCCCCCCCAAAATGAAAACAGAAATAATTAAACCTCTCTTCTGTAAAAGGGTGTACACCAAAAGGTTGTTAGGTAGCATTTTAATCAGGGGCTGAGGCAACTGGTGTTTTACTGACTCAGACAACAGTGCTTAATGATTGTTAACAGTATCTAGTGACTGTGAATGTTCAACCTGTGTTTGCTTTGCTTTCTGTTTTGCCTCTGACTGCCTCCATGAAACATGGCATGAAAACCCTTCTGAAAGGCTGGGAAATCTTTTTTTGCAAAACCTTTGCAAAAAGGCTGGGAGATCTTTGTGAACCTTCAGCGCACCCGTTACACTCTGCTCTTTCCAGCTCTACAACCTCCAGCTGGCAGATATTTTCTTAAAATGTCCCTAACAGGTGCTAGCTCTGGATTCCCATTTCTCTCCATCACAGGCATATAGGCAGCACAAGTAGTGTGGCCTCCTGCTGCCCTGGCTGTGTGGGTCAGTTGGTTCTTTCCATCTCTTTCCAATACCCAAGAGGCTGTTTGCCGCCAGCAGCATCCCTTAGGGAAGGACGTGTTTGACTTGTTGCTCAGCCTGGAAGCCCTTCACTGCCACAGAGCCGTGGAGGGAGCAGGGATGAGATGGGACCTACTTGTTGTTGGAAAGCAGGAGACCAATTGCTGAAAGAAAACCTCACAAAATAAAGAAGTTGTTTTCAGATTAATGGATACAGGATTTTTAATTTTTTTTTAAGGGCCGGGACCTTTTCTTGTTGTTTGGCATGACAACAATAAAAATCCCTCCATTAAAAATAAATACAGATATGGTATCTGGAAAGGCTAATTTCTGCTTGCATAGATTTAAGAGACTGCAGCTCTTAATCAAAGGTTTTCTGGCAATGAGACAACTCCCCAAGCTGAAGGCCCACAGCAAGTGGTCTTGAAATATCCCATGCCTCTTGTATATGCATAAAAATCTGTAGACATTCTGGTGTTAGCACTGTGCTTGGCAAATAAGCATTTTCCAAAGCTGGTTTTATATACCCTGCCGCTGCTATATGTTTTTATTGCAAATTTCTCTACTCCTCTGGCCTGCAAGTAGTCACAGCAGGAAGCTACACAGATTCAGTAGATAAACAGGAAATCAGGCTAATAACAGGTGAAATTCTTCATAAAGGGACTTACACCAGGTAAGGAGCCTGAATTTCTCCAAGGTCGTCTTTATCAGCGGATTTGAAACTCATAGTCATTTGCTGCGTGGCACCGTGGCACAGGGAAGTTCCTCTTACTCTTCTTCCCAAGCCAAGCAGCTGAGACAAGCTGATATTGTAACATCAGGTGTCGTGGTCAGAGTCATGCAGAGAGCCTGAGCTGGAGGAACAAGCCCCAAGAGCCCAGGAGAGCTCAGTAACGAAGCTGTTTTCATTTCAATGGGGACAAAAAGTCACCTTCATGAGTAGCTAAGGACAGATATATTAAACTGACCTGGGAACACAGTGACCCCCATTATAATAAATTGTTTCCTCTGAGACCTACTGACAGCCTGTAAAACAGGAGAAGACTGGGCTGCCGTCCCAGACACGGCAGGTGCAAGAGCCAGGAGGGCTTATCCTCAGGGCTGGGGCTGGCGAGGAGCTGCTTTGGCCTCTCTACCTCCTCCCACCACCCGTCTCACTGCACAGACCCTGCCGGCCCCCAGCTGCAGGTGGAGGGCAGCTGCCTGTCAGCAGGGAAGGGGACAACCTTGATACCTCTAAGGTCCTCTCGTTAACTACTGATTGAATGCCTCTGCTACTTCATGCTGCTCAGGGCCTTGTCCTTCTCTTTTTCTTTACCATGTTTGGTGTCAGGTTTTCAGCCCATTGGCTTGCAGATTCACAGGGGATCAAAGCACACACAAAGAAGTGAGCAGGCAGGCTGGTGTCATGTCAGCTGGATATCCTGGCTGAACTATGGTACGCTGAGTGGCCTTGAAACTGAGAGAAATGAGTAACCTTTCAGAACTGAGGTTTTCTTTTCCTTTGTTTTAGTTCTTGGGGATATCCAGGATATGTTGAATAGGGCAGATCCTTATCCAAACTCCATGAGTATCCGAATTTGCAATGAGCTGGGGTTGGAGTACCTAAAAATTACCTATACAAGAACTTTTGGGAAAGGGCAGCAAAACCTTCTCCACAGGCGCTCACACTCGTATTCCAGATAACCATCTGAGGCCTTTCTGGAAATCCTAAATGTAATTGAAAGTCACTGAGAAATGGTTATGAAGTTTTCTAAAATCCAAAATAATTTAGGAATACATTTAGTGATCCCTTGGAATGGTATGCTGGTATGCTTAGGAAAAGCCCAGGACCCTGGGAGGACCTTGGGAACTACCGACCTGTCAGCCTCATCTTGGTGCCTGGGAAGATCATGGAACAGGTCCTCCTAGAAGCTATGCTAAGGCACATGGAAGACTGACTTGAGATAGCCAGCATAGCTTCACCAGGGGCAAGTCCTGCCTGACCAACCAGTGGCCAAAGGAACAGCTACAGATGTTGTCTATCTGGACTTCTGTGAAGCCTTTGACAGGATCCCCCACAAAATCCTTCTCTCTCAATTGGAGAGAGATGGATTTGACAGGTGGACTGTTTGGTGGCTGAGGAACTGGATGGATGGTCACATCCAGAGGGTGGTGGTCAATGGCTCAATGTCTGGATGGACATTGGTGACAAGTGGTGTCCTCCAGGGTTCTGTACGGGAACCATTTAATATCTTCATCAATAACACAGACAATGGGATTGAGCGCACCCTCAGCAAGTTTGTAGATGACACCGAGCTGAGTGACACAGCTGACATGCCTGAGGAACAGGATGCCATCCAGAGGAACCTGGACAAGCTCGAGAAGCTGGGCCATGCAAACTCCATGAGGTTCTACACGGCCAAATGCAAAGTCCTGCAGCTGGGTCAGGGCAACCCCCGGTATCAATACAGGCTGGGAGATGAAGGAATTGAGAGCAGCGCTGCTGAGAGGGACGTGGCACTGGTGGATGAAAGGCTGGACATGAGGTGGCAATGTGTGCTTGCAGCCCAAAGGGCCAGTCTTGGGCTGCATCAAAAGGAGCATGGCCAGCAGGTCAGGGGAGGTGATTCTGCCCCTCTGCTCTGCTCTGGTGAGACCTCTTCTGTAATCCTGCATCCAGCTCTGAAGCCCTCAGTACAAGACATGGACCTGTTGGAGAGAGTCCGGAGGAGGCCACAAAGATGATCAGAGGGCTGGAACACCTCTGCTATGAGGACAGGCTGAGAGAATTGGGGTTGTTCAGCCTGGAGAAGGCTCTGGGGAAAACTTATTGTGGCATTTCAGTACTTAAAGGGGGCCTATAAGAAAGATGAAGACAGACTTTTTAGCATGGCCTGTTGCAATAGGACAAGGGGTGATGGTTTTAAACTAAAGGAGGAGAGATTCAGGCTAGACATAAGGAAGAAATTTTTTACGATGTGGGTTGTGAGACAGTGGCCCAAGTTGCCCAGAGAGGTGATAGATGCCCCGTCCCTGGAGACGTTCAAGGCTCATTCTGAGCAACCTGATCTAGTTGAAGATGTCCCTGCTCGTTGCAGTGGTGTTGGACCAGATGGCCTTTGAAGGTCCCTTCCAACCCAAAATATTTTATGACCCTATGATTCTATTCCAGCAATGTGGATTTATCATTAAAAATCAGAGATGCTTGTGGAAAACCTGAGACAAGACAAATCATTTTAGTTGTCTTGGAAGACCTCAACTGGCGTATTTTATCTTATTCTTCTGCATCTCTATGTCAATTTGTTCTGAAATCTTGGAACAAAAGTTCTTTGGTACCCAATCAATTCAAGAACAGTTTTCTTACATATGAAATTGCATGTCTGACAGCATGTGCCTCTTGAATCTATTAATATTATTGCTATACTGAAAAGGCTCTATGTTAATGCATTTGATATTAGGATTATGCTAACAGATCTACAACTTTGCTTAACAACAAAACTTGAAAAAGATTTCAGTAAGCATTAATTTTACATGACACAGTTTTATTTTTATCATTCTGTTTGCCTAAACAAAAGCAAACTTGCCTTGCATAATTTTTCCTTTACTGATGTTAGCTGTACAAATATTTACTGACTCACCTAAGCCAGAGTTTCAACTAAAACAGTTTTCATCCAGCTAAATAAGGTAATTTGAGTGGTCATATACCATTACAAACAAGAATTTTCACATACTTCAAAAGTTAAGTTTTACTTTTGGTGAAAGGGATGGTAATCTGCTACCTTAAATCTTGAACTACGCTTTATTTTATAATGCAGTAAATAAATTAATTTTGCTACTTATCACCTCAAACCCAATTAAAATGGCATTGGTATACTATCAGACTGTTCAGAACGTCATTCTGCTGTTTTTGTTCAGAGTAAAAGGACGAGTAAAATGTCTCTAAAGAGTTTTTTACCTAGGCTGACATTGCAAAATGAGCGTTGTGGTTCTTTTTTTTTTTTTTTTTTTTTTTTTTTTTTTTTTTTTTGGTGNGTTCGTGTTGCTGGAGATGGAGACTTGTATCCAGGTTCCTGAATAATGCAAAAATACAGTCTCATCAGTGAAAAGATGCACAGCATATAGCAGTCTTTGTTTTAACAACAAGCAACCAGGGAAGCTGGAGGTGATCCATCCTACAGGAGGAAGGGGTAAGGGAGGCACCCACTGTGCAAGTTGTCTGAGAGGCCCTGAACATAATGTAAGCTCTATTTGTAAGGATTTTTTTTTCTCCTGTTCCCTCATTTTAGCTTTGGCTTAAAAAATAAAATAAAAATAAATAATACCATTAGTCACAGCTTTGTTAGAAGGAAGCCAGCACTAAATCTTTCTTCCTCCTAGGCTCTGCTTTATATTTTGGTGGTGTGAAAAACGAGATCTGAATGCAAATGGGCCCATTGTTTATTCTGACATTCTTTTCTACTTTTTCTCTAAAGTTTTAGTTTAAAGGTGGCACTGATTGTCTGTTTCTAGGGCCATGATTAATGAGAGCAGCCTACGTCCTTAGCAAAACCGGGAATGCCTCCTTGACATTTTCCAAGTCTGGAGCAGATACCATATTCCCCGAACTGCAGAGGAGTCATCCAGCTAACCTCAGTGGTTTTGAGCTCAGACCCAAGGCCTGTGGTGGAATGCGCAGAAGAGAGGATCTGGAACAAATTCCTCTTTAGTGTCTATTTTATAGAGGAAGTAACTTGTTAGTGGGCCTTCCCACCTCAGGTCTCAGTTCTAAACCACTTCACCATCCAAGAAAGGAAGGAGAGTTATGAAGAGTCTCTAACTGCTGTTTTCGAAAGAAATGCCTTTCTAATGCCTCTGCGCTGGAAGCATCTGTTCTTATTTATGAAGTTTTCCATATACAAGAAGATGTCCCACATTGTAATTCTGGAGAGCTTAACCAACCAAATAACAAAAACCAACAGATGGCTCCTTGGTGAGGTGGTGTCACCCAGACTGGCCTCAGTTCATCAAAGCACTCGAGTGCATCCATGTGCCCTGTTCACTCCAGTGGGCCATTAAGACTCACATTGGACTTTCTGTAGCAGCTGCTGAACAAACTCATAGTACTGCTTCCCCGCAATGATGCAGGGAGAAACCTGATCCAAGTTGGTGTAAGAGACTGCTAATGAAAGCCAAGCGCTCTGTACAACAGCAAGTTTTGTTGATCTCATAAAACTCAGAAACCCTTCTGTTAGGCAACCACCTATTTTTGACTGCCATATACAAACAACCAATCTACTATTCACATGTCTAAAGACATAGAGCACTCTTGCAATAAGTCCCAGCGTTTAAAGTGCTCCATACAAGAAACACCAGGACTCTCCCCACTTGTGGGGCTAAATAAAACTTGTCTCTCATTTGCGCGTGTCTAAGAGCATTTAGGCTGCCAAAATTTACTCTGGCTGCTGATTTCCAGGTGCTGTTGCACTGTGCAGCAGAGGTAACAAGGCTTGAGAGCCTCTGCAAGTGGTTACAGTGCTCACTGCAATCCTGAATGACCAGGATAAATTCTCCTTTCTCCACCACCACTCACCACTCTTACTAATACTAATACTTGAACAGGGAATGAACCACTGCAAGTTTTAAAGTTGTGCTGTATTCAGGCATGTGAGGTTTCCAAATTGGAGGTATAGAGAAAAACAAGGCTGTAGTAGAAAGTAACCTAGGATGGTAGAGAGAAAAAGGATGAGGTAGGGAAGTCCTGTCCTGGTACACCACCCGTTTAATCCACTATTATTACCTGTAAATTTATTAATTTGCAGAGTAACTCAAATGTCTTCCATTGCTTCTCTCCTGGTTATGCAGTTGGCTAGCTAGTTCCTTTTACTGACAGGTTTTGACTTTAGCTGAAATCAGATACTAGAGGAAATGAATTGGATTTATGTAGGTGTATAAGGGTTGCTCAGGCAGGACCTATGTTTATTAAAGAACTTTCTGGTAATTCTCATAGGATTTCTTTATAACTTGAAAACCTTTAATACAAAAGAAGATTCAAAATACAATCAAGAATACAGCAGGGTGTACAGATTCATGCAGTTATCCATCTCCAATCCTATAATCCATCCTTACGTGGTGACTTGCGTGATCCTCACCTGCTTCTACAACCCTACTCATATGGAAATACATATGTTCATATGAATAACTATTTAAAATCAATGCTATTTTATTACTTGATTTATACATTTCAGAATCAGACCTTCTGAGAAAAAGATGATATTGTTTGCAGGTGAAATAGTCAAGACAGAAAGTATTACTTATGCTCAAATGACTGAATGGGAGACTATGTATGAATTTCTTTCATATGGGGAAAGCAGTGTAAATAAAATCTTTCTATAGTGAGGGGAGGATACTTTAAAAAAGTATTCACTTGAATTTAGATGCATAAAGATAAGCCTTGGAGAGGTGTGAAGTGGTCATCTAGTCCATGTCTCTGTTGAGGACTGGCTTGTAATGAAAAAGAATGAAAAGAAAACTTTGTCTAGTCAAGTTTATTAACAAAAAATACACTTTCACTGCTTGGTAATTACTTCTTATTGTGGTTTAACCCAGCAGGCAGTTAAACATCACACACAGTCTTTCATTCACTCCTCTTACTGCAGTAGGGTGTGGGAGAAAATTGGAAAAAAAAAAAAAGGTAAATCGTATGGGTTAAGACAAAGACAATTTAATAGAACAGAAAGGGAAATAATAATTATAATGAAAATAACAATTATAATAATAATACTAATAAAATGCATAAAATGAGCGATGCACAATGCAATTGTTCACGACCAGGTGGATGATGCTTGGTTTATGTCTGAGCAGCGGCTCCCCCACCCAGTTTCCCCCAAAATATATACTGAGCATGATGTCATATACTATGGAATATCCCTTTGGCCACTTTGGATCAGCTGTCCTGGTTGTGCCCCTTCCAAGCTTCTTGTGCACCTGACACAGAGTGAGAAGCTGAGAAGTCCTTGACTACTTAGCAACAACTAAAACATCAGTGTATTATCAACATTATTCTAATTCTAAATGCAAAACACAGCACTATATCAGCTACTAGGAAGAAAACTAACCGTATTCCAGCCAAAACCAGGACAGTTCATATATTCTTAGAAGAAAAAGACAGCTCTGTTATTATATGGCTGAAAAGGTATGTCATCAGCATGTGATTTCTTTGATTAACTTTTTTTTTTTCAGTGTATGCAGTGCTTTTTCATTTCTGAACCAAAGATAATTTTTGTTGACTGGGTATCCTAGTAGAGAAAACTTGGAGTAGGCAGGTAATTTCATTTTCATTTCTGTTTAATTGCTACTACTTATTCTATTAAAAATATATATTTTTTGAACATGTTAGACTCAGCAATGTTATCAGTTATTCAGAGCAGATAATTTATGAGCAAACGGGATTACATTTGGGATGAAAAAAACTATAAATCTGTAGTATCTAAGAACATGACTTTGCTGAAGAAAAAGTAATTTGGAATTAGTACCTTTAAATACAAATTTGTCTCTGATACCAATAAAACCTTTTCCCTAGAAAGAGCTTATTCTATGGCAATCGGCTTCTCTTCTGAGCCTGGAGAGAAAAACAATTTCTTGCTCCCACTAAACTGAATACTAAAACACAGAATTTTCACCTTCCCACCAGTCTCTGGAATAAATTAAGCCATAGAAGCCTTAACTAGGGAGAGTGCCTGAGCCTGCTTAGTGACTTGCTTGAAACAACCGATTCTTGGCACCAAAAATTATTTGAGATGCTCTTTCCATTGTAAAAAGGATTAATAACAACCAAATATCGCTAGTTAATTTCTCCAGAGTCCTTAAAGGGTGGAAACAGTGTGTAGATGACGTAGAACCCTTCACTGCTCTCAGTATTCAAAACCCTGCTGGGTAGTCATAGTCTTTGAAATGTCTGCTTTTAATTATGCACGTTGCCTTTCTGCCAGATAGCAGGTGGAATAGCTTTCAATTCAAGTGGGAGCTAATATAAACTCCTCTCAGCAAAGTCTCTTCAAGAGGATTTTCTTTCAAGGCTGCCTAAATCAAGCTGAGACTTGAGGTATGTGCAGGAGAATATTCTCCTTTCAGTTGCTTGCATAAGAAGTAAGGTCTTCTCCTATGTACTGAAAAGATTCAGTAAAACCTGAACTTCCCCTGCTTCTCTGTATCTGTCTACTAGCCAGCTTATATGGCTGAGCTGAATTTTGGTCAAATAACACTATCTCGTTGTGTCCAGCCTGGCATAACTAATGTAGACCTGCCATTATTCACTCTCACCTTCAATTTAATCTGTTGGGGAAAATTTTTCCCCTTTTATGGCATTTTTTTCCAGGTTTCCTCTGCATTGTCTATGGACAGAATGAACACAGCTGCACACACAGGCGTGACTGAAAGTCAGGCATTCAAACTCCTGATTTCATTACAAGTCTGCATGTGCCAAAGAGCTTTTGTGCACAGGCTACTTGTTGACAGACATAAGGAGGTAGGGGTTTGAAAATTCCTGGAGATATTATTTCATTGTACCAAGAATATTTGTCAAGAATCAGGAGAGATCCTATAGACCCAGGGTATGATCCTTCAAAATGACTCACAGCACTTTCGTGAAGTTTAGTTAAATCAGACACAGCTGATGACAGACTAAAAGAACATTATGTTTTTAAAACCCTGATTCAATAAAAGGCAGGTTCTATGTATGTGTCTAATTACTTTGCTGAATAAGTGTAAATTGAAATAAAAACCAACCAAATGAAAACAACCTAATAGCCCAAATCTCCCATAAGCCTCTCATCACCTTGGTTTCATCTGCAACTAGTTTCTCTGGTGTAGATTGGAGACGAGAGCTTGTGAGTAGGCAGCACGTGCTTAGCACAGCTACATCTTTAAAAAGTGTTAATATTTGTCTTGAAAATGAAAAATATAGGATACTGCCACTCAGTAACTGGATTTTACTATGAAAACTATAATCATCAATCTTCTGTCATGTTGACTCCATTGTTGAGTACAGCACAGGAGTTTTTGCAGTTTGAGGCCTTGGTTTTGCAAGCACAGCAGGAAGAAATCTCAAGGGTAGTTCTGTAAAAGTGGCGGATACTCCACATCAGACTCATTTTTTATTCAAGAAGAAGTTTTCCCCAGAAAAGATGAGTCTTCTGGTGTTATTAGGGGGTAATTAAGAAGAATGCAGTCAGGAACTTGTTATCCCTGGAAGGCGTCTGTGATCTAAGCAGGAGAACAGCAAATGTAAGTGGAGGGGGGGACTAGAAAAAGAGGGAAGGAGACTATCTGCATTTCATTCAGTGAGGCTGCTTTGAAAAACAACTGTAATAACAACAGTTTTTAACTTCAGTGTTACTACATTTCTTTCCTAAACTCTTAAAAAGTCAGGTTTTTTTCATACGGATATTAGCATTTCTCAGATCAAGTGATCAGCTTCCCACCAATTGTATGGAGACATCAATGTCAGTTTTCACTAGTTTGAGATGTAGGCAAAAAAATCAAAGTGGGGCTTAAGTGTGGTTTAAGATGGGTATAAACTCTTTGCAAAGCCTGAAGAACAGCTGGCGTGCAATATAGGCTTTGTTCAACCAGCATGTAACAGTTCTGTGTCTGCTCCCCTTACATGAACACCCTCCTGAAAAGCCTATTGATCCCCACTGTGACACTGAGTACCATAAACAGTACAAGCACCACAGACAGGGTAACTGTAGCATAGACGGCACTATGAAAATACTTACATGTGACAGTGAAACCTATCAAACTGTAAAAAAAACCCACCCCAAAACATGGGAAGTAGAATAGTAGGAGTGAGCCCACTGCTCCTAAAGGCCCTCTCTATCTTTAGCACTGTGATGAAATTTTGTATGACTGTAAGACTCCTCCAAAGACGGGCTTGACTCTTTAATGCATTTTTTGCACGAGGTATTTTATATAGAAACTGTGTTCACTTAGGTAGTTATTAAAACTATGTATAACTATTGAAGAAAAGTATCAGTTAAATATATGAAAAGAAAATCAGATCAGGCATGTGCGGTAGTTATTTTGGCATGGAATATTCCTTGAGCAGTGGTTTACTGTCATTTCAGAAATCATCTACAGTACTTAAACACTCAATATTGGATACTGCTGTAAACAATTAAACAATTAAAAAGAGTACTGTATGGTCAAATTGTTCCAAAGCATGTTCCAATGCATAAGTTTTTCACATATAACCATCTGACACTTTTAGTAATAAGAGGAAATAGGTTCTTTGGCATGCAAACCCCAGTTGAAAGTAAAAGAATTATTTACACTTAAAACAACCTTCAACCAACCATACAAATTGCTCCTGTCACCCTTTTGTACCGAAATTGTGGTGTGCTAAGTGTTACCCTGTGGTTTAAGAAAAAATCAGGCCACATACAGTGATAAAATACCTGCTGGTTCCTTAAATACTATTCTAGTCCTACCAAAGTGAAGCAAAGATAAGGTTTTAATGTAATAAGCTTAATATATATGTATATATATCTCCTGTCTTCATTTAAGTCAAAACTGTAATGGTATTTGAGCTTTTTTTCAAAGACAAATAATTGTCCAGATAATAAAGCTGAACACTGTGGCAGAAGGCATAATGGAAGGAATGTGCTTCACTTCTCACCTGTCTTTCCCAAAATGTGCTGGCAGCCAAGAATGATATTTGAGATAGTTTCAAAAGAATGCTTCTCAAACAAAAGGAAGCTTTATACAGATACTTTTTTAAATTCCAAAGTCCAAAAGAGGCCATGCACTTAACATCCTCAGAAGCTGGGCTGGATTGAAATGGAAATATTTGAGCCAGCACATGTGCTGCTACTTGTTTTGCCTTTATAGCTTTAAAAAAAAAAAAAAAAAAAAAGAAGTCATTATTAAATCCACTAAAGTGTTCAGTTTTGCATGGTCCTCAGTGACCTGAATCTCCAGGAAGGCAATAAACTGCTCAGCTTCTTCTGGGAATCTCCATATGATACCTGACAAGTACATGGCTTCCTGACATCTGCTGGAGCAGCAGTACCTGTGAAGCCATGACACTGCTTGAAGTACTGGGAGAGCACTGGAATCCAACTAAAGATGAATGCCACAAATATCCCAATATATCAAGTAACTCCTGACATCTGTAGACAAGAGAACCGCTTAGCATCATAGTACTGGGTAAGAAGTACAGAAGCAGAGAAATACATCTTTAAATTTAAATGGAAACAGACATAAGCATATATCTTGCTCAAATTTACTCTCTAAATTTCCAGTCGTTGCAGTGGGTTGCAAAAGATCCATTACCCTCACAAGAAGCTGTTCAAGACCACAGAATAAGTCCTGACATTTAATCTGACTCAGAAACAACTTCCTTAATTTTTCTGGGGAAAAAATGTAGCAAAACAAATGTAGCAAAATCATCTAATGTAGTCACAAAACTGTATAAGATAACATTTACATAGGTCACTGAGAAATTTCTCAGGATTTACTAGCACTTCTTTTTGCTTTTGCTTTCCCACATCTCCTTCCCTTTAGAAAGTTGGGGGTTTTCACAGAACAAACCCACACCCTGAGAACATGTGCTTTCCTTTTAAAATGACAGCAAAAATTTCTCTGGAAAAAACAAAGATTGTCAGCTGAGAACTATTTTTTTTCATGTTTTTGACAGATTTCAACTGTTGACTTTTTTTTAAATCACTGCCAGCATCTTGTTTTTATTTCTTTTTCAAAGCTCAAATTTGATTTTATAATGAAAAGTTAAGATTTTCTATAGCAAATTTTCTCGTGAACGCCAGTAGTTTTCAGCAGAGAATGAAAGTCTTCTCTCCTGCCCTCTTCATATCTGTTCCATATTTATTGCTCTCATTCCCAGTGGAAAGAGGAGAGGAAAAGTAGGGAAAAATACATGAGAACTAGAATCAGTCAAGCAAGAATGGCTTTGCCACATCCCAGCTTCTCAGCCCCTCTAACAAAGTGTCTGTTGCCTTGTGGCTTTCCCCTCTGTTGGTTTATCATCACACCTTTATTTCCACAGCAGGCTCCATGGCTCATTTGTGCTTGTAATCAGTGGAAGACCAGATATCTATGTGGTCCTGCCCATCTCACAAGGCAACAAGACACAAGCACTGTCCTGAGTACCTTATGCTATTAAACTGTTCTAAATTGCCATCAATCTGCATGGCTCTTTCCCCAGATCATTTTTAATCTAGACTGGATCACACCTGGACTTTACAATAATTGGCAAAGAAAAGGAGCAAAGGATTTTCTACAACTCTGTTTTTGTTTGGAGCAGTAGTACAACTTCGAAGCAAACACCCCTGCTTGTCCCCAGTTGCTGCACCTAATTTTTGCTCTCAGGGTGGTTTCAGTACCTGTGAACAGGTTTAATTTCAGAAGCACCTAAAGCTCATGGTCTTTTCTAGTTGCACTCTAAATGTATGCCGGCTCCTAACGGAGACAACAACCCAGAGCAACAACACGTCCTTTTGGCAGATTCAGACATGATGGGCATGGTCTGTCCAGCAACCCAGGCTAAATTTAGTACAAGGTAAAACCACTGTGTTGCATACAATGGACATGTAGGGGACTGAGCACTATCCTCCCTTACAGCGTCAAACTAATGGAAAGTAGCCAGAAAGTGTTAAATGTGTATTTGCAGAATTGGCTGAATTATGTGTTCTCTGCTAGGGAGTTTAAGTTTCAATTTAAAACATACTAATACCTTTAATAACAAAGACATGATTACTATTATTAAACCTCCATTATTTTTATTTTAGCTTGCTACTGAACAGTTATTACCCTATAAAGCACTTTCATAGTTATAACTAAAGTGGTTGTCAACAGGTGCATTTTACTATGTATTAACCTTGTCTCTTTTCACTGAGTTCAACTCATTAGCACATTTTCTCGACACAATCGTGTGGCACCAGGCATCTAATGACTGAGAGGGAGGCTTTGCTCTTCTTTATGCCTTCCAGAGCAGCCTAAGGATGGAGTAATTTCCCTGGCTTTACCTCTCAATCTTTTGGAAGCCTTTCCTCTCACCACCCCTTCCAGTTTCAGATGTTCTTATCATGTTATTCCCTTTTCCCTTTTCCCTCTCCCCTCCCCTCCCCTTCTCTCCCCTCCCCTCCCCTCCCCTCTCCTCTCCTCTCCTCTCCTCTCCTCTCCTCTCCTCTCCTCCACTTTTCCCCTGTGGATTTCTACATAGTTACACCCTCCAGTAGTGAAGTGAAAATTTTATAATGTCATTGTAGACCTCTTTGCAATGGAGAGTGGCCAACAGTAGCCACTGTCCCAGTGAGGTTTACTGGCTTAGTGAAACAAGGTCATACAGAACTCCTCCTTCTCCCAAGGTTTCTTTTCCCACAGAAGTAGCTGGGGCAAAAGCTGAAAAACAAAACATTTGGAAGCTATATGCACATCACCGTTTTAATTCACCTGTCAGTTAATGACATTCAAAAATCCCCAAACCTTTAGGAGTACCTGCCTCAGTTCCTGAGTACATGCAGGCACTGTGCAAGGCTTGTTTCTCTATGCTTTCCTGGAGAAATTCATGAAAAGCTTTCAGAAATGTCAATAAAATGGAGCTGGTTTTCTCTTTTAAGACAGAGCATCTGTATTTTTCTGACTTTTATTCAATGATGGGGAGTCAAGTCTCTTAAACAGCTTCCTTCCTCATCAAGAAAACCTTTGCATGTTTCTTCCTCATGTGAACCTTTGTAAATAAGAATGCATGCAGCATATATCACACTTTACAAATCTTTTGTTGGTTTGTCCATTTCTTCATTTTAAAGATCTTCTACTAATTCTTTTGGCCATTCAAGGTCGTTGAGAACTTTTCACTTGTAGCTGAACAGACAGGTGATCTGCATAAAGATAACTTCAAGGCTCAAGAAGCAGAGAAGCGAGAAGCAACCCCCTTCTTACACACAGATTACAAGAGCAACTCAGAAGGCTTGGTGCTGTGGCAGAGGCAGTCCAAAACAGCAGGATGCAGTGGCCTAAGAACAAGCACTCTGTGTCACTGGAAATGCTCTGGAGTAGCTGTGACATTCATGCGGGGCTGGCAGCACTGGCAAAGGTCCTATGGGAAACTTGTGTCCTTCTGGAGCAGCAGTTAGAGGCCAGGTGGGATCCCCAGGGCATCTCAGACATCCCTGAACACTTGTGTTTTGGCAACTGAATCAGTACTGAAATGCAGCACTCTGATTCCAGGAGGCATGATTCTGATTTAATTTACACTGATGCCACTCCTGATAGAGCTAATGAAATAAGGACCAGTTTTTCAGCTCCATAGGCTGAAAAGAATTATGTTGAAAAGTGAATAAGAAAACCGTGTTGATGTCTCATCAGATTGTTAAACATAGAAATCAAATTCCTTCCTTCTTTGAAATAATTATATTTTATAAAAAACAATTCACACTCTTGCTCTAATTTCTTGGTTTTGTTTCTAATGTATTAAAACATTCTTACTGTGCTTTTCAGCTTCCCTCTATAACTATAAATGTTCAGAAACTTTTTTCACCATTGATGTTCTAAGACATGCATGGTTTTAGGAGATACAAGTTTAAAAATGAAAAATTGCAAAACTTACAATATGAAACATTAATAAAACCCCACAAGTCTTTTCAACACTGGAGCTACTAGTGCTGTACTGATTAAACACGACTTTGCATAGCTCAAGGCTTAGAACTGCATATGTCAGAATACGATTTTCTGGAAAGCTCGCACATTTTAGCAAAAAAATGATGCTCCATATAGATTCCAGGTTTTGTTGCCTATTAGTAAGGTGTAAATATGTGACTCTAGAAGACTGAAAGTAGGTATAATTAAATGCCTCTTCTGATTGTGATTTGATCATTTCAAGAAGATACAGGATAATTTGCAGAAGTCTTGGGTTGGTAGCATCCACTTTTGGCTTTGAATTTACTACCTCTGTGACAGAAGTATGAAGTATATTTATGATGCTGCTAAGTCAGAAAAACATAAACTTTCATTCTAAAAAGCTGAAAGAGTATTTGTTCTTCACTGAGGAAAAATTTAAAAAGTTAATATTGTTGGTCACTAAAACCTTCATTGTTCAGTCTCCTTTCTTGCCTGATTTCAATTCATTGAAAGAAATGGAATAAATGAACTAGCATTAATTTGTGTAGCTTTGTGGCAATAAAACATATTTTCTAAATGCAGCTAACCTAGCTCTCAAAAGGAATTGCTTTGTGTCTTAAGCTTGAGAACCCATGCTGTTTGATTAGGTCTTGGGTTGGTGCCTTCTGGAAGACAGGAAGAGTAAACAGAACTTGTAACACTGAAAACCTGGATGATTTACAGGCTTTATGGAAACTGCAGAGGGTTAGGCAATGAGGCCCAGTAACTCCCTTTCTTTATAACTCCTGCCTTGCTACCAGTGCTTGTAGCAAGAAGCCATTTTATCAGACAGGTGGCCCTGACAAAGAATAGTCACTTGATGGTAATCTAATCTCTGAAAGAGAGAGTGTTTTCAGTTGTAGGGAAGATATGAATTATACAAAAAAACCTCTCAGTGAGAAAATTAAGTAAGGATGAAAAAAAATCTATTTAAAACTCATAATAAACTAAATAAGAAGCAGAATCTATCTTTTGTTAAAATGTTGCGTGAAACTGCATTGGAAACAGTGACAACTGCTTAAAAAATAATTTTTGTTAAAATTAATTTCTCAGGTTGCCAGCCTGTTTATTAAATACCGCTTAACTCCAAGAAGAGATTCTACAAGTTCTGTACAACTACCTGAAAGGAGGTTATAGCATGGAGGGTGTTGGTCTCTTCTCCCGAGTAGCAAGTGATAGGATGAGAGGAAATGTCCTCAAGTTGCGTCAGGTGAGGTCTAGATTGGATATTAGGAACAATTTGTTCACAGAAAAAGTTGTCAGGCATTGGAACAGGCTGCCCAGGGAAGTGGTGGAGTCACCATCCCTGGAGGTGTTTAGAAGAAGTATAGATGAGGTTCTTAGGGACATGGTTTAGTGCCAGGTTAATGGCTGGACTCACTGATCTTGAGTATCTCTTCCAACAACAATTCTATGATGAGAATTGCCCTACTTTTCAGTAAACTACTGTCAGCTTTTCTATTGTAGAAAATATTTTTCTTTTTGATTGTTCTGCTTTCTATGGGTGGCTTGGAAACACTGACAGAAAGAAGTCTTGCTTGGTGGAGCGTGTGAGATTTCAGAAACAGAGTGGGTTGGGGAAGCTAGTAGCACTATTATATTATTGCTCTTGCCACCACTGAATCACATTTCTAACCACTATAAAAAAGTGAAAGTGTCATATATGAATGGTCTTACTCTTCTCACATAGTTCACTTGCCTTCTAGCATAGACAGAGGCTTAGGAGTACGGCTCTGAAGATAACATCTAAGAAATTTGTTAAAGGGAGGGGAGACATTGCTTAGCATGCTGTTTTCAAACTCCATTGCTCACATTTTTGCAGGGTATTATGCCACCTTGCTATTGCATCTCTGATTTAGTTTACACACACTTTACGTAAAACAGCACAGCACAGTTATAAGAGAAGAAAATATTACTGTATTTGAATTGGCTATAGCAGACAAGCCTAAGTCTGGTGCCATGTAATTGTGAAAACAGTGATATTCTGTTGGCTAGAAGGATTAGCTTCAGCATTGATGTATGCCTTTTCCGTGATTTTCATTTAGTTCTGCTTAGAATAGATATTTTGTTTCAGTAATGTATAAACTTTATCTGATTCTCAAAGTTGAAGCTGTAGGCTTTCCACATGTAAGTAGCAGTAACAGCCTGTAACACTGACTAGGGCACATACTCAAAGTAGAAATTTGGGAGAACGGTAGTTGAGGTGGGAGTCAGCTCAGCTTAAGTGGAAAGCCTGGAAACGTCTGGAAGTGTGCTTTAGTTGTCTTGGTTTTCTTCTTTTCCCTGCAAGTATCATTTGTTACAGCTGCTTTAATTTAAAATTCAGGTCAAGGCATCCAACAGACACCGTGGTGCAGAGGTAGCCAGTCTGGCGGCTCTAGTTCAACCATCACAGCTCCCTTCTCTGCAGAAGAACAATCTGGATCCCAGTGGCAAAGTAACAGCATCAATTTTTTGAGAAAGGTCCTATTTCATTCCTAGCTTTTCTTGAGACAACACTGAACTTCTCAGTCAGGAACACAGCACTGTCATCTTCTGAGGAAAAAAAAATCTGTGAGACACTGTAATTAATTCCCTGGCAACTGCAAATATCTACTGTTCTTTATGAGAATATGTATTTTTAATATTTGGTGATTTTCTGGCAATTTGCTGGTGCATTTGAAGAAAACACAGGTTTTCTTCAGGCATTAAGGTACATAACTCCATCTCACAATGACTCCCTGGAAATTTTAGGAAACATATATAGCATTGCTAAATGTTTCAGTAATTTGTTCCTCGAAGTATTGCCTGGAGTCTTTATCTTCCTGTCTCTTGAGGTTTAAGTGATTTAATTTGGAAAGGTCTCCTAGCCTGATCCACTCTGTGTGGGCATTGAAGGTCTTTGGCCGACACTGACCAGGGCTGTGCTGACAGCTCCATGCCACCTGCCACGCTGCCGCTCCAGCTGTGCGGTGGGTCACCGTGTAGGTGCTTCAGCTCAGGAAGGTGGAAATTCAACATGTGGCAAGAGGATAATTAGGTTCCTTATGAAGTGAAGTTACTGCCTGGGAGCAGAAGGAGAAGGCTGCTCCCTGAGGGAGGGCAGCCAGGAGTGACCTGAGCCTGGCAGCGCCTGTTCCTTTTGAGCAAGGGAGCAGGACAGACCCGGAGGCGGTGGCCAGGTCATAGAATCACAGAACGTCCTGAATTGGAAGGGACCCACAAGCACCATCGAGTCCAACTCCTGTCCCTGCACAGGACAACCCCGCAGTTCACACCATGTGTCTGAGGGACTTGTCCAGTCTCTTCTTGAACACTGTCAGGCTTGGGGCCGTGACACCTCCCTGGGGAGCCTGTTCCAGTGTCCACCACCCTCTGGGGGAAGAACCTTCTCCTAATGTTCAACCTAAACCTCTCCTGGCACATCTTCTTGACATTCCCTCGTGTTCTGTCACTGGTCACCAGAGAGAAGAGATCAGCGCCTGCCCCTCCTCCTCCCCTTGTGAGGAAGCTGTAGCCCCATGAGGTCTCCCCTCAGTCTCCTCTTCTCCAGGTTGAACAAACCAAGTGACTTTAGCTGCTCATCACACGGCTTCCTCTCCAAACCCTTCACCAACTCCGTAGCCCTCTTCTGGACACTATCCAGCTTAATATCCTTTTTACACTGCGATGCCCAGAACTGCACACAGTGCTCCAGGTGAGGCAGCACCAGTGCATCTGACCAGGAGCCCAGACCATAAGGCAATATTATGGTGATGAGGCAAGCCTGGGTCAAGCTGGGAAGTCAATCCAGTGTACAGGGCCAGAAGCAGGTCCAGAGACTGATGGGCAGAGCCCCAGGGATGTGGGTGGGCTGGAACATGGGCTGGGACATGAGCCTGGCTCATGTTGGCCCATGGCCAGGCAGAGCAGGGCTGTGGGGAGTTGGAGACCAGCCCTGCTGTGGCATCACTGGGGCAGGGGCTGAAACAGGGTCCTGGGCCATGGGCAGAGTGGGGGATGCCCTGGGGACTGGACAGGGACAGTCAGGACTAACAGTGGCCTCAGGGCCCAGACAGTTGCATGTACGTGGTTGGAGTATCCTAGGAAACTAACGGAGAGGCTGGACATACAATAGTTGAAATGCATGTGCTGGTGAAACCTGGGGTAGAGGAAGAGAGTATCTCAGCACTCCTTGTTGTCTCAGCTATTCCTGTAATTCTTCTGCTAAGAAGTCTGAGTTTAAGGGTCTTTCATTGTTGCATGTTCCCCCCTCTGTGTATTCCCCCCCTCTTTCTCAATAGTTGGAAGGTGGGGAAGTGTTCTTCTCTTTGGGAGATCACGTGAATCATACAGCATTTGTGCCACAGGGAATGGAAAATATTGCAGAGCGGAACACCATTAACAAAATAATCTGGTACAATAAAAGTGTGGAAGCTGGAGAAAAGTGCATTCCTTTTCTTTTTATCTGTCCTTTCTTTTTTTCAGAACGTTCAGAATAAACAGTGATAAGCTCTCTTGACACTGAAACATGCATAAATCCTATAGTGGCAATTAAAAAAAAATAGCAGTTTTATGAGATTTATTGTGTTTATTTTGATTTAAAACGTATGTCGTAGTAAAAAATTAGAATAATTAAAAATGAAATGTGAAATTAATCTAAAACAAATGATAACAATAGTTTTGCTGGAGTCAGCAGCAGTCTCTCAGTTGAGTTCACTGAATTTTGAATCATTACAACTCATCTGCCCTGAACCTCTTTTGCTATTTTTTCAGTGTATAGAATGCATTTGAAAAGTATTTTCCATCTTCATGACTGTCTCACAGAAACAAAAATGAGAAAACTTTGTAGTTGTGGACCTGTCCTACAAGCTCTCTCCTTTATAATTTTACTCTTACCGTGGAACGTGCAAACTCTTTTCTGTTCAATTTTACTCTTACAACAAATGGTGGGTGACTGTTCTCCAAATCCTAAAGCAACAGCAGAATAAACCGATGTTTTATTTAAAAAAAAAAAATCAAACAAAGAATCAAACTAAAGATAACATAAAAATATTTTTCCTTTCAATTAGACCAACCTTGCATGTAACTCTTAAGAATCTACCCTTTGTTCTTAAAATAATGCTTTCTCTTTAAATGAAATTACCTTCTAGTCTGTTCAGAAAATTCAAGATCATTTACATCCTGTTTTACATCATCTTTTAATGCCGTAAGATGAGAAGAAAATAGTGTCTGGCATCACTGCTACACAGAGGTCTATCTAAAAACCTTTGCATTTGTTCTCGTACAATAGTCTTTGTAAAATGATATCTCTGCCCATGGGTGGGAAGTTCTCTAAGATTAAGCAGTCTTCAACTAGCAGAATGCAAAGCCCAATTTTCCTCCTTCTCAAGGCCTCCTGCACTGTACACTTACTACAAAATCCAACTTGCAATGATGTTACTTTGTAAAAGTATAATGAAAGGATTCAGAATAGCCCTTTTAAGTGAATTGCTTTGCATGATTTACTGTAGTTCGTTGGAAGGCACTTCTCATTATACTGTGTTTTATCATAGCTATTAACATTATCAGTCGGTACTTGATATAAAGATTTCTCTTGTATAATGAGCATGATGAAAGACCTGTTTGTGTCTCTCATATCGAGCACACTAGAAATCTCTTGCAAACTAATTACCTTTATGAGAGCAGCTTGCAAATATAAAGCACTCTAACAGCCTAAGCTCATATTTCTCACCTTGTATGGAAATAGACTCAAACCTTAGCCTTAAATGAACTACTCTTTAATTTACACCTAAATATACACCAAGAATAATTTCTTCAGTGCAACTTTGTACAATCCAAGGGATCTTCCCAAACAGATGTAATTGAAGGACTGAGGGCTTTATTTGTTAACTCAGCAATGCCAACACGCTAGTGAGTCATCTGGTGACTGTTATAGATCTAAAATTACACATAACTAGGGCTACTTTTGTTCCTCATCCTGATCCCAGACTGCTATGATCTGATGGATTCTGATTTAAAGGAAGAGCAGTTTTAGACCAGAAATGTCATGACGGCATTTATCAATACCCTTCTTATGCAAGGCAAAATGTACAACAAACAGTTGACATTATTTGTTCTCTGAAGTAAGTCCAAAGCAATTTAACAAAGGGCTGTAAGCATAAATTATGATAAAATAACATAATTTTCTGGGTTTAAAAATCCTTGTATCAAATCAAAGCTTGTAGTTTTTCAGGGATTTTGTATTTACAAAATAAACTGCTAAGGAAATAGATCCATAACTGGCCTAAAGTCAATTAACTAATGGTAAGTTTCCTCTCTGAGCTAATGCTCACTCTAGAGTCTTGGTTTTCTCTCTCAGGAACTGCATCTTTCTTTATCTCAAGATACCTATAACAGATACTGCAGAACATTAACAGCAAGAATAAAATAACTCTAAAAGTTTTTCAAGATTGGGATGGCAAATATGCAGCTATAGCAGAAAGGACTGAAAAAGGCCTGTGAGTGAAGTAATGGTGTTAATACGAATTAGTAGGCTGACAGTCTGAATTATGTGATGGCACTGGCTTAAAAAGTAATATACTCTTCAAACCGTATAAAATTATTTGATTAATAGACCAGATACTAGCAGTGCTCATCAAGCTATCACTTAGTCCCATTAGAGGAGGAGAAGAAAATGGCTTTTGTACAGTAGTGTAAAAACGTTATGACTCGTGCAGGAGTACAGCAGTAACGGCAACACTCAAGCTGGTGTGAGAGGCAGCTAAAAGGGGCATTCGCATGTCTGGCAAGGGGGGGACTCTGTGGGAGCAGGGCAGGGCTGAGAGGCCTCCCTGGCTCTCAGTAAGAGCTTGAGCAGATCAGGTAGTGAAGGGGAAGATAATGCATGGCCTGAGGAGGCAGGTTTGACAGGCAGAATGAGCAGCTGCAAAGATGGTTTTGGTAGAAAGTGCATGTGCATTTGTGCATTCAAGAAAAAGAGAGAAGGCTGTGATGGGGAAAGATGAGGGAGGAGAGAAAAGCTGTTTGGGCAGTGGAACAAGATCTTGGAAATAGCTTGAGAGTCGAGAAGAACTAGATGTGTGAGGTGGTGGAGAAAGCAGTCGGAGATGTCAGCTTTTTCTACTTCAGTAGGATAGAAGGGCAGTGATATTTCTAGCGGTGACAGAAAGGCAGAAATGCAAAGCGGGTTGGGATCTTGGCCACAGTATATTTAGCATAAACTGTTCAGGAGAAAGTGGTGAAAATACAATGATGTGGGAAACAGTGAAGGTGGGCAGCCTGAGTTAAAAGAAAAAAAAATCAGGGCTAAGGTGGACCTTTTCTAATCTTGCATCTATGTTTCCTTCAGCTCCAAGCAGGTAAAAAGTAATGTATTTTTCCATATTAGATCATAAAATCACTATCTTCTCCCTCATTAGCTTCAGGAAAGAGGAGAAAGACACAGAATGAGCAGTTTTGTGACTAAGGCCCTTACACTGTTGCCCTTCAATCAACAGGAATAGTATACTTGTCCAGTGTATCCTGTACTGTATATTCTCCCATTTTAGGGTCAGCCAGGTAGGATTTTATTCTCATTTTCACATTTTTGGACCATGCTTCAAGTCCGCACAGATACACAACGTGCTTCAGCATAAGAATTTCCTTCTTACTGTCAACTAACAGCACATATGGCAATTCACATAGCTTGTGTCAAAGCAGGTCAAAACTCATTAGAAATTAAAGGGTGGCTATATAGTGTTTTATTTAGGCACTCAATTAAAGGCAGGTGTCTGGCCCCTCATCAGCCGTAGGTGGTCTTTTCCTCTTAGGTTGTTTTTCTTTTCTTGGTGGTGACTCAAGTGCTTTCTTCACTTCCGTAACCTGTAAAACAACCCACAATCATTTTGTAATATTCTCTCTGGTTACATGTGCAAAAGTTTCCAAGGAACAGTCAGGACTTGGTAAGTAAATTTTCTCACTTCTTCTCCTAGGTACACATTTATTCTAGTTTCTTAATGGTGGTTAGTGATCTCAAAAGAAACGGAATAACAGATGCACCAATGTAGATGGCAGACATGCCAGTTTTCCATTGATGAGTTCGGAGGACACTGTAAATTATGCCTGCTGCCAGAAGACCTCAGAAATGGAGCAGTCAGTCAGAGGATTCCAGCTTTGTTTACCCTACAATTTTGGGACTTGAAATGTAACCCCTCTCTCTGTGTCTCTTTTTCTCAACAGAAAAGCTGAGAAGGCACCACGTGTTTGGATTTAGCCACTTTTGGATGTAACTGCACGAAATTCACATTGACTTTGGGATCTTTGCCAGGGTACATGCTGACAGAAGACAGCATGGACCTTGGTTTGATAATGAACCTTTCTTCAGTCATCAACATTTTACATTACGTGGTATAATCATAGAGTAACACTGTTAGCCTGAGGGCCAAGAACTGCAGAGTTCCAAGCCTGGCCTTTGCTTAGTGCAGAAAGATCAGAAAACGCTCACAAATCTATCTACATGACTAGAATCATTTGCTGAAAAATTAATTTAAAATGAACCATTTACCAATACCAGTTTACTAGAGAAAGTCCCTCCTTTGGAAAAACACTTCCCTTCAAGAAACAGCCATCCACTTTATAGTCAAACCACATCACACTTATCTTAAATAAAAACCCCAAACACCTGCTTTAGCAGCCCACTGCTTATTTTAAGCAGTGGTGCAGAAATAAGTTTTGCCCAGTCTTTACACAGCTGTGCCTTGCAGGAAATGGTGCATGGAGCTGGTTCCCTGACCTTACCAATGTCACCAGCCCTTTATGCTCTGGAATTGAAGAGCTCACCCCTCCAAAAACTTCCTCAGCACACAGCTAACCAAAAGAGGGTGGGCAGGGAAGGAGCAGGGTGGCAGGGGAAAGAAGGAAAAGAGGGAAAGGAGTCTGGCTGTGTGTCTGGGGGTTTCCAGATGGCAGGCAGGCCAGCTGGGGCAATTGCTGAACCAGGCAGCCTGACACCCAGAAGTCCAGGACAAATGGCTGCTGCATGCACATGGTACGCCCAGAATACATTAGATTTGTCATGCATGTGCAGGCCATCTGTGAAGCAAATGCTCAGTACTCCCGGTGAGCTGGGATGGAAACGTGAGGGCCCCTGCAGAGCACAACTGTCACTGGAAAGCAGCTCCCTCCTGAACCGGGTGAGGAAGGGCTCCGTCCCTCCCTGGTATCCATACTGTGTTCCAGGATCAGACTGCCAGCATTAAAGTTTTATCAGTGACAGCATGACCATGAGAATATTACACATGGCCATGGAGTAAGACGGATGTCAAATTGTGCCTGCAAAATACATCTGTTTTTAAAAGTGGGCAATTGCATGTGCCAACAACTAGTTTAGGAAAACTTAAGCAACCATTCGCTTTTGCCCTTCTTTATACAATGCCAGCTGCTGGCAGTGAAATGTGAAATTTTAACCTTTCTTGACCTCTCTCCATTACATGGGACTGTTGGAGCATAACAAAAGCATACCCAATAGTCTGGGTGTGATTTGCTTCTTGGTATTTTGAATTCTTCAGGAATAGATTTCAGTGAGATATTCCAGAACCACAAAACCATAGAAAAATTCAGTTGGAAGGGACCTCTAGAGCCTCAGTATTCCAAACTCCAGTTAAAGTATGGCTAGTTGCAAAATTACACAGGGCTTTGTCGAGTTGAATTTTGAAAATCTCTTAGGATGGAGACTCCACAGTGTTCCTGCGCACCTGTGCCAGTGCTTGGCCATTGTCATGGTGAAACAGCCTTTCCTTATGTCCAGCTAGGACTTTGTCTTCTCTCTAACTCTCCTTTAAATAAAAAAAGAAGAGTTTTCAATGAATTCCTATACTGCTAGTTTTTCTCCACTTAAAGTCTTACATTCTTTGTTCTTTATTTCACAATCAGTGATAGGTTGGTGTGTGGTTGCACTTAGCACTTCGTACACAGGCCCTTTTCTTCACCATGCTGGAGTAAGCTTATTATCAGGAAACATGGCTAAAGAACTATGCCTAAGTATCAGAACAAAAGACAGGTTTTAAACTTTAAGGGGTGACTTTTTTTGGGATAATTTCTGTATAATCTGAGCAAACCACTGCACTACCATCTGTTTTTTTCTCTCTTTGCATGGCATTGCACAGATGTATTATTACTCTCACTTTTTTACCTTTGGTTTATGGACAGGAAAAAAGGACATTTTTTTAGGTAGGATTTTGTCTACATCACAGGGATATAATGAGTACCCACGCAAAAATTGCTCTATGCACACCTCAGAGAAATATGTACCTTAACAAAATAATTTCTGCGTTCTTTAAGATTTATGGTAGCTTTCCAGGATCCAGTCAGGAAAATACTTGAAGGGACAAAATTATCACTGAAATGTACTGGAAATTATACAACTGTCAGCTGTTTGTCTCTGAAAATCTTCTTTCCCTAGTTCAGACCCTCTTTGAATTGCTGTGAATCTATCTCTGGTGGCAGAGTGGCATCTGAACTTTTCTATAATTCTGACAAAAATTTGCTACTTCTTTAATTCGAATTAACCTTGTCAGTTGTGTTTTAGGTTTCATGACATGGCAATGCTGTATCATGATGCAAAGATGCATGATACAAAGGTCTTGTCCTTCCTAGTCAGCTTGTTACACCGGTACAATATGGTCTTAACTTGATATCAGAGATACAAAAATATTAATGGTGCCATATTAAACACAGATTTATCCTGTTAAACAATTGCAAAAAATACTTTGCAGCTTGCCTTAAGCAAACACTTGTTTTTCTTTCCATGTATAGAACCTAAATGCGTATATCATGTATATAGAAAAAGCAGATCCCATGGAGATTCTCAGAATTGCCCTCTGGTATTACATTCCTGCGGTTTCTCTCTGCTTGAAATACCCCACTACCGCTTACTTTGTCTTTTAATTAATTTCTACAATTTTAATTGCTAGATGTAAAGGTATGCGCTATAGGCAAAATTTAATATACAGTCAAAGAAAAATGTATCAGAGTTCTTTCTGTCTCTGTCATGTATTCATGACAAATATTCTACCTCATCTTAGAAAGGTATCAATGAAGGAGTTGCTCACAGAACGCCACCACAAAATGAGACAAAAGTGAGTCTTTTTGTGTGGTCTTTCATTAGTAACCTTTGTAACACAGGAATGATACCCACAATGAAATGCAGACATCCCTCAGGTTACTGGGTTTTAAACAGGAGCAAAAGTAGGAACCAGGTAAACAGGGGCTATTTATACTCTGCTGGAGACAAGTCACAAGGCTGTAATGGACAGCTATAGACAGGCAATGACATAGTGAGTAATGAAAAGAAATAGGAAAAAGCAATTGGAAAATTTTCTTCCTTATTCCTTCTATGAAAAATAAGTAAGAAAAACACGATGCTAACCGGAAAAAATGCAAATCTTCAAGGTGTCTGATATCCTTCCTGTTATGCTAAAAGAAATGGGAATCTGGAATCAAGCAAGAGGGAAAAAAACCCAAACCAAATAATTAGGTTGTTTACGAGGAAGATCACAGCAGCTGGATGAACAGCAGGAACGGAATGGGACGGGACAGGACGGTCTGGCCCAAGCCCGCGCTCCCCACATGCACAGCCTCCTTGCAGGAGTGACAGTATCCGCGGCCAATAACCTCTTAACAAAAATATAACTTCAGCACTCCTCCCACAGACTGATGAGTAATGCTGAGCACGGGGCCATGCAGCTTCTGAGACTGAATTAACTGTCTCGTGGGTTCCTAAATCAGCTTCTGTTGAGCCAGATGTCCCAGCACAAGGACACAGCTAACCTGTGATCATGGCTGGGACTGCACCTCCTGGAGGGGTATTGGAGCCTGCGAGGGTGCTGCCAACAGCGTTATTAGAACAGCCATGTGAGCAGCCTGAAAATCTTTCAGACATTTTTTCTACTAAAAAAAAAAAGATGCAGGGTGATTTCTTTCACTCACTTTGTATCCGTTTCCCCTTGATTTTTCTCTGTTGTTTTCCTCCAATTTATCTTTTTTATTTTTTCTTTTTCCTTTCTCTTCCCAGCAACTCTTTGCTTGTTCCATACTCACTGTAGTGCTGCTATCCCACTGTACTGTTCTCTCTCTTCCCCTCATTGTACTCTTTCTCACTTTTTCTCTTTTTACCTCCCTTTTGCTTTACTCAATCAGGTGGTGCTTTTTCTTTTCTTTTCTTTTTTTTTTTCCCCCCAAGTTGCCCTGTAACTGTAATAGTTCCATTAGTTCCATTTATATTAAAATTCACTTCTCATGGCAACACACAGCAAAATAAGAGCAAAAGCACTTGCATGCTACATAGCCAGAGGACTTCAAACAGCTGAAACTCCTGAGAAGTCCTTGGGTCACATCCATCCTGTGATAACTACTGATGAGACGAAAATGATGGACAGTTAGCCACAGTGGCCTCCCTCACTGCAGTCTAATCTGGCCTCCCATGTACATTGTCCTCTCCTGCTGGCTGTGATGGAGTGCTGAGGTGGTCAAAGCCCAAAACCAGTGAATTCAGCTTGCAGAGAGGGCTTGTCAGAGCCATGCTCGGCACCAGGGTAGTTCAGTGCTCGGACACTCAGCAGCTGAGTCAGGGAAGCAAAAGTTCAAAGAAGGGCAGCATCTGCAATCAGAAACATGTTTCGGGCCTGAGGACTAGGAGAGTTAAAAATAGGAACATGTGGGCCTAATTATAGAACAAAGGAAAAAGGGGCTAGGAAAAGGAACAATTTGGGGAAATTAGGAACAGTTGATCAAACAGAACATTGCAAGCGATGTCAGATACTGCTCCTGCTTCCCTTGCAGAAGACGTCCAAATCATGTAACAGATCACCCACACTTTTCATAGGAATAAAATGCACGGGGGGCTAAAAACATGAGATGTGCACGCGACAAGATGATCCTTGCATGGAAAGGAGTTAACTTTGCCCTTGTAGAAGCTGCACAGGCACGAAGGCTGTAACAGCCTTCAAAGCCCAGAAAATACACAACCTACTGGCAGAGGCATGCCTGAACTTTGAGTAAGCTGGTTCCTGCCCTCTTTCTCAGGTCCTCATAACCTTGCTCCCTGTAAGCTGTAGAGTGTAGGACCGGATGGACTCTTCTTAATTGTTTAATGAAATATATATTTAAGAAATCTATTTCCTTAATGGTTTCGTGAAATATATCTAAGACTTTAAAGAGTGTCCAGTTCAACTGTGTAGGCTCTTTCGTAATATGATGCTTCATCTGGTATATCTGTATGTATACAACTGTTTCTAGGCATTAAAACTCTAATTAATACAATAAAAAATTGGTGGCAGTTGCACTACAATCTAAAAACACGGCCTCATGATGGCAGACTGCAGCCAAACTTCCTTTTGACTTGGACCTATATCCTGTGTTAGGGCATGAATTTCTTGACCCAATTATACTTGCCTGTTCCAAACAGCTTCCATGCCTGTACAGAAGGTAGAAGATTGTCTCAGCTCTAAGGCAAAGAAGCAGCTTATCAGAGTAAAGCAGTGACCAAACAAAATGGGGAAATTACTCCATCAGTGTATTAGACTGCTACTTTTTTTCTCTTCTTGTTGATTCCAGCAGAGCATGTCTAAATGCCTGTCTGGCTCTGTGCACTGCTCCAGTGCTCCAGCTGGACTTTTGATTTCACTTTTGCTGGTATCACCCAAGGGTAAGTGATGTAAAGTGATGTCTTACTTAACAGTGGTGAAACATTATTATAAAACATTGTCTTTTTGTTCCACCATTTCTAGTACAAGCTTTTGTGTACTGAATCTAGATTAAGGTGAGGCTCTCATGCAGATACGTAGCTTGTTTCTTTCCATTAAAATCTTCCCAGAACAATTCAGAGAAATGCCATGATATTAACGTGGTAAAGTCAGAGTCATTATGAATCTTCAGTCAGCACAGGAAGCCTTTATGGCAAAAATCCAACTGTATAATCTCACTGACACCGAAGCAGTAAAAATTTGGGTGATCAGTTTTGGTGGTGAGCAGTGGTGATTAGATAGGAAAAATAACTTATTTCATCTCCTAGCTCATTTTATTAACATAAGTTCTCTCCCCTCAGAACAAGAAGAAATCTCAGCCAGCCTGGAAAACTTGCACTCCTAGCCAACTTCTGTCCCATACGAAAGAAGTACAGAAATTAATGCAGCACTAAACTTATTACTCAACTATACAACATCTTGTCATTTTTTTCCTCATAATTGTTCTTGGACACAGAGATACTCTTGCTAAATGCTGATAATTGAGTAGCCATTTTATCATTGAAGCCTTCTGCTGTGCTTTTCTATGCCCCTAGAGCTGCCCAGATACAGCAGAAATCAGTGCTTTGAAGTAATCTGAAGAGATTTATTTTGGATCAGTTTTTCTTGGAAGACAGCAAAGGAAAAAATGCAAATTTTTAAAAAGCACAGTGACTCAGGAATTGTAAGAGCCACTGAAACCTATTGCAGAAACCTGAAATGATGATTTTTTTTTTAATTGACTAACTTTGCTCATGTTTATGTCTTGCCAGTTTGTTTGGGACAGCGTATGTATGGACAGACACATCTGACTATATATGCTTACAAGTCTTTGAATTACTAATGGACAAGAATTCTCTGGGCTCCTCTCACTTTCCTACACATGGGTACCAGTACCAAAGGGTCCTGCTATCCTGTTGTGCTTGACAAGAAATATCTCCTACAAACCCCGTATGGCATCTGCCTGCCCAGTGCTGGTGGGTGATGTGCAGCATCTCAAGTGGCACTGAGTGACTGAATTAAACTAATGAAGTAAATATTCTAGATAAGTGAAAGTAAATTTGTTTTCAACAACTTCCTTTTTGGGATGGTTTGGGTGCTGGATATGTGCTCGTATCAGTTCTCCAAATAGCAGTGCATTTACAGTCTTAGTTTTAGGTAAATCTTCTCATGTAGGATCGTAAAATATAAATCCAAAACCATTATCCTCCAAGAAGGGAAATGTATAACAGTTTCTGCATTTTTACTTTTTGTTTTACTCCTGAGTGCTTCCAGCAAAGTAACAGTATCCCATGATAAATACCATGACAATTCTAAAATATTGTCTAAGCTCATACACGGTTTTTCTGAGAGTTTACACCTTAGCTGAATTATTACACTGTATCATTTTTATGTTATTCTGGACATCTAGAAAGGGTGGAAGATGAATTTTAAAAATATATTTTTGAACTAATTGCACTATGATCAACTTTCCTCTAAACACAGATGTTCCTTATTTGCTCCAAATAATAAACAGGATATGAGAAAACATTCTTTTAGGTCCAGATGATCTCCATGGCCAATCTGGCTTCCTTTTACACTCATCTGTATCTTCTGTGGACAACGCCACCCATGCCTTTAAGAAAGTGGCCATCTCCACCAAAATGCATCCATGGAGAACTCTAGTGTTATATGGTATAGAAATAATTTTTAGTCACCTGAAAAAGAGAAAACAGTTTTAGAGTACAGCTTATAAGTTGCCTCCTATGGACATTAGAGAATGATAAGGGACAGGTTGAAAATAGTATTTTCTAATTTCCAAAGGAATATTTGAAATAAACTTTCCTCTCTCCTCCCTGAGCCACTACTGAAATGACAAGTTCTTTCTGTTTCCAAGCAAAGAAAGTTTCCAAAAATATTCTCTTGCTTAACCCCAGTAGTCTGCTAAGATGAAGTTTAAACACTCATTTTCTGCAACTCCCAGAGTTTTATTTCTCCTTCTCTTATGTAGGACTGTTTTGCAAAGCTTGATCTCCAGTGCCTAAATGTGGGAAGGCTGATAATTTACACTGGAACTAGCATTTGGAGAACTTGTATATCTGGAGAACTCATTTGAAAAGAAATTGTAAAAATGCACTAAAGAGAAAAATTAATTGCCAAAATTAGACTGGCACACTTACAGATTTCAAACGCCAGGCTTACCACATAATGGACTGATTAGCTACGTCTAAATTCATTACTGAAATACAGTTAATGCTGGTGTTCTTCAAAACTGTGCAAAGATAAAAAGCACAGCAAACATTTGAATGCATAGACAAGCTTTAGGGTATTTTAAAACCTATAGTGTGTATTATAAAGTACTGGACATGTTCAGACAACACTTCACTAGGAAGATGGCTGAATATTCTCTTCAGTTTGACCTCAGGGCACTGTTCTTGATTTAAGTTTACCTCTTCCTCCAGGGCTGTGGAGCTCAACTTTGCTTCAGTGGGAAGGTATTCTTTAGCAAGCTGGTAGTTTACTTTCCTGGTTCCTCTAGCAGATTTTTGCATTTCAGTTCAGCACTTGAAAACAAGGTTTCCAAGTACCACAAGAAGTTTGTTGTCCAAACACTTCAAAATGCTGCTTCAGTTACTGCTTTGGTAGTCTGGATGAGAATTTACAGTGAAGGAACAACACATTAAAGACCCCAGCCTGAATTCAGCAATTCAAAGAGCTGTACGAGGTGAAAGCCTTCTGATTCCCCCGATATATGCCAATCACCTGTATCTGAAAACCCACCTTTACTGCTACCAAAAATGAATACCTTAGACTATGAACTGGTCATGTATAAACACGTGCAGATAAGAGTATGTTGTGGTTTAACCCACCAGGCAGCTGAACAGCACACAGCCATTCGCTCACACCCCCTCTCCCTCCAGCAGGATAGGGGAAAGAATTGCAAAAAAAGTAAAACTTGTGGGTTGAGATGGGGACAGTTTCATAGCACAGCAAATAAGGTAATACTAATAACGATTAAAAAAAATGTACAAAACAAGTGATGTACGATGCAGTTGCTCACCACCCACTGACCAATGTCCAGCTCATCCCTGAGCAGCAATTGCACTCCTGGCCAGCTTCTTCCAAGTTTATATACTGAGAATGATGTCACGTGGTATGGAATATCCCTTTGACCATCCCTCTGGGTCAGCTGTTCCGGCTATGTCCCCTTCAAATTTCTTGTGCACCCCCAGCCTCCTCACTAGCAGGGCAATAAGAGAAGCTGAAAAGCCCTTGACTTGGTATAAACATTGCTTAGCAACAACATCAGTGTGTTATCAACATTATTCTCATTCTAAATCCAGCACTATAACAGCTACTAGGAAGAAAATAATAAAGTCTACCGCAGCCGAAACCAGGTCAGAGTACAGTCACATATTCCTTCCCTGCTCACTCTGCAACAGTAAAATATCCATGGGAGGACTCCATGGACAGCTGAAATCAGGGTGACTGTGCCTAACAGCAGGGTAGTGAGATGTGCCCTGGTCTTGCAGTGAGGTTTCCCAGTTTCTCCCTGGACAGTTCCCACACTGCCTGTTCTCACAGATGGTACTTCAAGCAAGGAGAGAATTGCATGTGCTGCAGGTCAGTCTATCCAGCTTTTATCTGGGTTCTACATTTGGCTTTTAACCATAAAATTTCATACACAAAACTGCTTATGGAAGAAAATTCAGAACACACAGCCTCAACTTTCCCCTGTACTGGCTCTGCTGAAAAAATATCCCCTTTGAGTTAAAGGGAGCAGTAATAGAAATTCCATGCTTACACGTGCTGGAGTTTCATTTCAGTGACATCATTTGTCGGTTTGACTTTGCCAAAGGGGAAGAAGTTCACATTATAAGATTCAAAACCAGCATCTAGAATGAATTCAGTTAGAAAGATCCCACATTTCAAAAGGACTTGCCATACGTGGACCCTTACTCCACTCACTTGGGTTCGTTTATTGAGATTTGTATTTGTAACCAAAACTTTCTTAGTTAATGAATTGCAACCTTGAAAACCACTTAGAAAATGACAACACGTTCCAGACAATAAAAAGGTGGCATTAAAAAAGCTCATGTTATTTTTTGGAAAGGCATAAAGAGAATTTAGGAAGATTTAATGCAGATTCAATAATGAAAAGGCATGCCAGATTAAAAAAAACCTTAATCATGTTAACTCCCTTGAATACAAAAGGACAAACACGCTTCATGTATGTCAACTTATAGAAATCTTGTAACTTCACAGTACTGTTCCTGTAACTTAATACATGCTGTATCCTATTTTTAGTTCCTGGAATATGCTTTCTAATACTAATTTTTATTTTTCAGCTTACTATGTAAAATCTAAGTAGAAGCTGTAAAAAAGACAATTAATCAAATACAAAACCCACAGGTGTCTAGTCTAGCTAAGTCTTGGAAATGGCTGCAATTAACTGTGTGAATAATATATAAAATAGTTGAGCTGATTTAGGAATGAAGTGAAGGGGATATCCAACAGAGGTGATTTTTATTCACATTTCAAGCTTTGGCTGTAGACATTATGACTGAAAGAGAGAAAAGAAAATTGGAGTGTGAGACTCTTTTTACCAGCATCTTCTCTTCTGAGCTGATATTACATTTGTCTCTGATTGTGTCACTTCATACCCTATTGTGCTCACTTCCACTCGCTTAGACAGCTTGCTTATGGGCATTTGACAGCAATAAGAGCAAGTGAACAGGCCAGAGAATGAAAAGGAAAGCTGGTCAGAGAGTAGCAGATGGCACAGTTCTGCTTGGTGCTGGTATCTCTAAAAGGGTCATTTAAATACCAGCCTAGAAACAAGGAATCCTGTATGATTTTTAGTTCATTGTCTCTCAATATTACCAAAAAAGTTGTTTATCACTTTAAAAGAACTGTATTAGAAAACTGAATGTTGTGAAATCAGCCAATTATAAAATGTAGTAGAGGATGGGAAAGTGGTCAATTTACTTGATTTAAACATTTCCCCTTCATGCAAATTTTCACCATTTGGAGAAGTTCTCTTACATAACAATTACCATCCTAGATGACAGCAAAGCTTTGTCCAAAATTCTTTTTTTTATTCTGACCAATGGATAGGAAAAAACATAGATCAGGTGCATAGGGTATTTCCCCCCCAGACTCTCACCCTCTGGCAATTTGCAGCTGGGAGATCACCTAGCACTTCTTATGCTTAATGACCTTCAGTGGCTTTTTATTCTATCATTCAGTTGCTTTCTGAATCCATTTAAACTCTTCGGATCCACAAAGAATTCTGTAGTTCAGCTAGGTAATATAGGAAGACATATAATATTTTTATTTTGTTTTGGTTCGTTTTGTTTGTATTTGAATGTGCTACTTATTAATTTAGGCCAGTTCTCCTACAACAGGTACCTGAACAAAAGCGAACAGAGTTTTCCACTGAAGGCCCTCAAAAGGCAAGTCTGTTGATGGTATAATGAACTTAATTCAGAACTGATGCTTTACTTTCATGGCCAAAACTGAGATACAAACTAGATGCTTATATCAAGGAGCTGCTGTAGCAGCCGTAATAATTTACCACTCGTGTATAGTATTCTGGAGTCTGTTAGGGCTGAGAGAAGGGTGCTTATGTGCTACACATTTCCATGTGTGACGAAGTTAAAAGTAATGTCTGAGCTGATGATGTACAGTGGCTGAGCAGCCGAGGCAGCATAAAGAGTGGCAGTTTACTGAAGAACGTGTACGCTGATTGCAACGTGTTGTGCTCAAGGAAAGCCAGAATTAACGTAGTTGAAGCATCAGGACTGGTTTTGTGAGGCAACACACATACTGTAATTCCTGGGAGTCTGTCATTGTTAAATTTGATCTCCTGTTCTGTTTTTAGTTTCCTTAAAACTGTCTGGAGAGAGGACTTTCTCAAAACGAATCTCTCTTTACACTTCAGTCAATGTAGAATTCATTTGAATTAGGGCTTATGAGATGATACTTTAATAGGATTAATGAGAAGTAACTGAATACATGATAGTCACATGCAGAGATATTTTGGGAAAGACTTCAGAAGGACAAGTGTTTCTATTGCCTCTGATTTGAGTGGGGGAAGAGCACAGAAGAGTCAGGTCTATTCCTTACCTCTCCCTTTTGTACTTCTTTGAGTTTTTGACAAGTATTCTGGGTTTGGACTCCACACAGGGGAATGGAGTCTTTTCCATACTGATGAAAACACAGAAGGGAAAATTGGTGTAATTCTTCAGGACTGATGGGAAAATGAAGATCAAGAATGTTGTTAAATTATAATATAGACCTAGTAGAAAATGGGGGATGATGGAAAATATTGACTCTAGCTGAGCTTTCATGAAGGATAACATTTTCTATTATAGGAAATGTAAATCACTGGAAAACATTTTGAAGAACTATCATTTAACATTTTGGGTTTAGTGGGAAATATCTCTGCTCAAATTATATTCATGATACAATCTCATAAATATGGGAACATAAGTTCCCTTTAAAGTTCTGGCCTTTCTTCAGCATATATTTTTTTATTCCCTTATATTGTATTAACTTTTTGTTTTCTTTGAAGACAAAAACATACTCCTCTCTGTGTTTCCATTCCCCTCTCAATTCTCGTATTTTAATGAGAAGTTTGACTCAAATATCATCCTCCATTTTACCCTCCTAAATTTTTCTGCTTTCTCTGTTCTTGTTTCTGGAAACACCAGAGCCTGCTTTCTCACTTCATATAACCAAATGGTTTTCTTAAACTCAACAGTTCTCAAATCAGCACCTGAACTGTCATTTCCGTTGCTTTTAAATCTGTTGAGCATATATTCTTTTTCATTTATATCACCTTAGTTTTCATCAGTTCTTTCCTGATTGTCCAATTTAATTTAGTCTATTATTCTACTGTTTCCACCCATAGATGCCAAGATTATTGTAACCAAATACCATTAAGCATTTCACATGATCAGCCTGTTGGTGCTGATAGAATAAGTATGTTTCTTTCACACAACCAGACTCTACCAAAGACTCTTTTTCAGAGGTACTTCAGGCTGTATTTAGTCTAACTTTAGGCAACTACCTAGGTAGCCAATTGCAGTGTTCCTTGTATTGGACAGGCTCCTAAATGTGGGCACATCTCATTTCAAGGTCTCAATGAAGACAGTGTTACTGTCATACCTGCTTTTTCTATTTTCATTTTGATTCTTTCCCGTTCTCTCTAGATATTTCTTCACAATATACACCCATATATCCCTATCTTCCATCTCTAATTTATTTTTCTAATTTATTTTCAGCAACAATACTGTCTTCTCAAGTGTGATCTTGTCATTGCCCCTGCTGGGTCAATTTTCTATTCCTGAAGTTGGTTTCGTTTTACAGCCTGAAGGCTACAGTCAGCTATGGCAAATTTATTTCTTTAGACTTCCTAGAGTGGACAGATACTGCCTTCTGTACACGATCTGCTAAGAAATGGGCCATATTTTAGGCTGTTATAGAAATGCGGCTTTCCTGTCAGAGCTGCAAACTTGTGATAAGATAGCTCAGCTCATGAAGAAATCTGCTTTCCAAAGAAATGTTCTTCAAAGAAAATTAAAAAGATTAACATTTGTCCAAAGTGGAGACATAGGGTTCAGATATTCTGATTTAATTCCAATTCAGCTACTAAATGTAGATATCTTTGTGAGTATCCACATTTCTAAATAAGATTCTTAATGATGAAATTAAACTCTTCTGATGCACTACTTCTCAATTAAAATGAAGATTTTGTGTACCATTGAAGATACATTTTGACCTGAAAATTAACTAAAAATAGGACAGGAACCACTAAAATTGTAACACTGAGAAATTTGGCAGCAGTAGTTTCCAATTCAATTTGTTAGTTTCCTGTCAAACTCATGCTAAGAGGAAGATGAGGCGAAGATTAATAAAACAGATTACTAAAGCAACTCAAATTTCTGTGATTGTTGATGAGATTAAATGTACAGATCTCTAGAAAAAGGTGACTTCTGAGTCGCCTCTTGTGAACGTATACTTTCCAATTACATTATTTAGATCAAATTGTTACCATCAAAATAGGTGAAGGTGCTGTTAATGTGCATGTAAGGTTCACACAACAAACTACATATCCTAGTCATGAAATACAAGAGGTTTGTCTTTTTTTGTTTGCTTGTTTGTCTGTTTCTTTGTTTGTTTTTCTATAGTTGAAAGCTCTGTGGCTCTACCAGCAAACTGGTTTTCTATTCCCAGCTCTAACCAGTGACATCTATGAGATTCTGGAAAACTTCTTATTGCTGTTTTTCTAGAATTTAATTACTTGGGAAGAAAGGGGAAAATATTAGCTGTCTTACTGCAAAACTTAGAATTATCTACACAGAATGGCAGACAACTGTGCAAAGATCCTTGAGCTAGTGGAAATCTGAGCCAGTAATTCCATGTGATATACTGAATAGCCCTGTGTTACTGGGAGCAGCCTAACTGCTATTAAATGGCAATTTGCCAGAGGCTGGCTCTGGACCCCTAACAATAACGACTTTTATCTTAGATTAAGCCTTTTGGTCATGTAGATATTGCATTGTCCCAGCATACATGGGCTGTACAAAGCTATGCTGTAAATTTGGTCTCAGTCTATCACAGGCAAACTCCAAAGCTTACACAAAGTCAGTGGGTATAGCCTATATATCTGATCCTCCCCTCCCACGCACCCCAGCTAAAACATGGTTTACACTGTCCCGGTTACTCCTAATCTTGTCATAATGATTACTATGATTATATCTTTTAAAAGACAAAACTTACATAATCTCAATAGTATGAAACCTACACAGGCTCAGTGGGACCAAATGTTAATTCTCTCAGATCAGAATTACCTGTACATGTTACACGTTTTCAAGATGAAAAACAAACTTCCAATTGCTTGTCAGATTCAAATGTATCTTAGATAAGACTCCGAATTGCCTGAAATTTTCTCACTAAAAATTGAGGAACGTTGTCACCCCACTGTGAGCACAGTTAGATGAAAAAGCTTAGCTAAAAGCTTAGCAATTACTGTTTGGGTTCGTTTTTTTTTTTTTTTTGGTAGTGAAGGCAGTTTTTGCACAAACATGAGCTTAGTGGGACTTACAAATTCATTTAAAATGAGAAAAGAAATTTCAAATTGACAAAATAAAATGCTGTAGAGTGTACTTGCTTTTTCTTAGCAGCCACAAAAGTGCACAAGCATTTCAAGCAGCTTGACATCTGTATTACATAAGCAGAGAACAATTCAGCTGCTTGGAGAATATAAAAAACAACTTTGACCTTACACTGGAGTCGTGCTTCAAAAGACTGATTATTCATACGAGGAAAATTGCTCAAAAACAACTGCTTGAAAAAATTCTCAGAAAGAAAATAGATAGATTGTTCCAAGGCAATAATATAATTATGATATAACAAACTGGATTTTTTTTTATTCTTAAGGCTTTTTATTTTTTCACAATAACTGCTAGTATTTGAAATATTTTATCTTTCAAAATGTTTCCCTTGTTTATTCAGCATATTTTTTAACTTACTTGAATGGAGTTCTTCAGGAAAACTGATTGTTGCAAGCCGTTGCTGTCTAGCTGCTAATGAAAGAGTTTCAAGCAATATTACCCCTTGTTACATTAGATCAGAAACCATGGAACTGCAGGGTTGAAGAAGCTTTCTGTTGGTAGAAAATAGTGTAAAAGTGTCCGTATGGAAAAAAAATATTGATTCAACAAATTTTCAAATATTCTTGACATAATGGTAGATGACATAAAATTCTGAGTTTATTTTCAAGCAAGTTTTGCATCTGAAGGATTAGTTGTCTGGTTGAGGAGTTGAGTGGAAGTTCAGGAAATCTGTATTCAATTCATAGCACTGCTACTGATTTCCTCCATGATGTTGGGTAGATAGTTCAGGCCCCATTCCTGAAAACACTTAGGCAAAGCCTTAACTTTGCTGCTGTTAGCAGTCCTGGGATTTCAATAGGTCAGACTGTAACCCAGTTAGATGTTAAAGACTGAGGTCATCTCCTCAGCTGTCTTCTCTCGACTGTGGATACTAGTTCTCCAATTTGTCCCACCCATTTCCATCTTTGAGCCTTAGCTAGATAAATCTCTGGATGCAGGACTGTGCTTGGGCTTCCCTTCACAAGCAAATTGAGCTGCCCTAGCCTTACCAAAGCACTTGAAGCAGCACATCTCCCTAAGTGGATTTGATTGTTACAGCACATACAAATGAAGAGGGCTTCAGCCTTCCCTTTATTCTCTGAAATGAACCGTGGTGAAAAGCCAACCTCACATTTCCATAGATCTTTTGTGGACTTTCAGTAAGTGTTTGTGCAGGGCCTAACACGGCAGAACGTGCGCTGTCAGTGTGGTGTCTGTGCACTAACACGAATAAATGTTGGGTTTTTTTTCTGTAATCAGTATATTAATAAAAACCTGTTTCTTTTTCCTTTACATCTGCTGATACAGCCAATATCTTGGCACAAATGTAAACGTGGAAGCAAAAGGTCAGTAATTCCACTTCCAAGCCAGCAGACCTAGTGTAACCATTACATATGTGCTGAGTTTCTTGTACCTGTTTTGATCTGGATTATTTTATATAATATTAAGTATATATATAAAAGTGCTACATTCCCTGCTTTTTTTTTTTCAGATTGCTACTTCAGTAACAGAACCCATCTCTATAGTTTGGGAGTTGCAAGACCCAAGGACTGTCCATCTTTAAGTGGAAGACACATAACTGGCAGAATACTTGAGGCCAGGGAATCAACAAACTATAATAGGCCAACCTCCTTTCAGTGGTGCTCAATGACAGGATAAGGGACAACAGGCACAAACTGAAACACAGAAAGTTCTATCTGAATATGAGGAAAAACTTCTTTATTTTGAGAGTACTAGAGTACTGGAACAGGCTGCCAAGAGAGGTTGTGGAGTCTCCTTCTCTGGAGACATTCAAACCTGCCTGGACACCTTCCTGTGCAATCTGCTCTGGGTGAACCTGCTTTAGCAGGCGGGTTGGACTATATGACCTACAGAGGTCCCTTCCAACCCCAACCATTCTGTGATTCTGTAATACTCCCGAAGTCTGAATTTATCTAAACTGTTCTGACCTGTGTCAGTGAAGTCCCATAAATCAGTTGAAAATGATTTCTGTGATACATGCTGATAAAAGAAAAAAAAAAGAAAACATGTCTGTCACTTTGATTTTCATCTCATGGTCTTTTTAGTAGCTTTTCTACTTTCACAAGTTCGGCATAATTCCTGTTTTTTGCTGTTTTGCGAGTGCCTGCTGAGGTCCTGGGATACAGAGAGGACCATCTTTTTTTTTTAAGATGGCAGTTTCTAGGAACCTGCTGCATCATCAAGCTAAGCTTCAGTCCATGAGCAAATCCTGTCATTTGTGTTACAGGATTTAGTTCATAGCTCATGGTACTATATGGTGGTCATAATTCCTTCCTAGCAGTATTGTTTTTACATAGTTTATTAAGCAAGTCAAACTAAAAAGTTGTCCTCTGTTCGAAATGAGAGGTTCCCAAAGTTTTTAGTATACTTTGTGAAGGAAGCCAGATAGCCAGATATTTCAATTTAAACAGAGAAAAAAAAAAAAATCCAGGTTTCTCCAAGCTAGCTGTAATTCACCTCGGTGAAAGCATTTCAGACAAGGTTTTGTCTCAGGCTCTCAGGCTCCAGCGATCTGGTCACATAGCTCTGGACAGTGACATGCAATTCTCATGCAATTCTCTCACACATTAAACTGCCTTTAAAAGATAATTCACTTTGAGCTTTTGATGCGTATCCTAATTTTACAGCATCACAGTTGAATGAGCTTATGTCCTGACAATGTCAAAGTTTGAGCTATTCTTTTTCTACCTTGCATTTTTCAAATACTTTTTAAAACCAGGGAAGCAATTTCATACCCGCAATCAAAATAAGCCAATCAGCAGAATTGTTTCAATTTCCAGCTCTTAATAAATCACACAGAGTTTAATCAGATTCATGAATTCCAGAGTAGTTATGCATTTATATTCTCAACTTCCATAGCAGAAGTTGCAACCCAATGGGAAAATCTGAACTCTCTAATAGTCACCTGCTGAATTCCATTTCAGGCAGAATTCATTTGTTTATGTCTGCTAGTCTCTCAGTGGGAAAAAAAGTTAATCTTGATACAATATTAACATAAGCTTATTTCCTCATTCACTCCCCTTTGTTTTGAGCTAAACAAATAAAAACTTTTTAATTTCCCCCCTCTAAACTCAACACTGTTCTCTATTTATTACACACCATATCTCCCTATTAACAGAGTTCATCAAAGACCATTTAAATATCCCAACTATTGACTTACGAAAGCAAAATGTAGGACTGTAAATCTCCTTGAAAACTTCTCTCCACCAAGAGACACTCAGTGTCACCTTGTATGTAGCTTGACCACCTGCTTGTGCCAGTGATTGTCTCCTCAATCTGTGTTAGCCCTGCTTCTCATTAACTTGATTATTTAACTTACGCATTTTGATGAGCACTGCTCCTCCTCTCTGTAGGCTGATACTGCTAGGGCCTTTTCCCCAGAGCCAAGAGGAAGGCTGCTCCAGGAGCTCTTTGCCAGGGATGCAGAAAGTGAAGCAATGGGGTCCCACCCTTCCCCTGTGCGGGGTAGGGGGACTGAGGAATCCAGATTGATTTATTCCACAGCTGAGGTCTCCAAGTTCACAGCACAATGTGCTGCAGCCATGTCCCTAAACTGGCTTCCTATCAGACTTTAAAATGAAACATTATGCTTTTTCTCTTCAGTTCTAACTTTGCCAGAAATGAGTTTTTTATTTTAAAAACAAAAGTGTGTGTGTGGGAAGAAATACTGGGGGAAAAAAAAAAAGCCCGTGACCTGATACCTGTGTGTCAGGCATGATTAAAGTCACTGAGGGTGCATAAACATATGTGGAAATTAATTCAGCTCCTTCTTGGTTACAAATATCACATTTTCTTTTTCTTCTGTTGATTACAAATGTTGCGTGATTACTTTTAATCCAAAAGCAATAACTTTGTACTGACTGCTTAATCTGATCTGTAAACTGAGCTTTTGGTTTCATCAATCACAGATTTATTGCATTTTTGAGAGAAAACAGCCAATGTTCGATTCTGCTTGGTTTTAATGTACTGCATCTTTTTCAATTCTTACTTTTACGGTGTTTCTGTTTGCTTCGAATTCTTTTTGCAAACAAATTAAAACCAGTAATGATCATCTTTGAAGTTCCAAATCTATTTCTTCAAAATTTCTTTCTTCCCCTCCACCCATTTTTCCATTTGGGATGCATATATACTACCAAAGACATTTTGGATTGTGCAGCATTAGTTGAATCTCTGAATGTGCTTAAAATCTCTCTATGCAGTTCTTATATTGGCCAAATTCAACATTTTACTCTGCCAGAAAATGCCAGGTGGTAACGGAATAATTTTAGGTACTTTCTTAACTGTATACCAGATAGCGATAACACAAATGATAATATCAAACAAGTATTAACTTGTTCCTAACCCCTGCTTCAACATGCTATAGCTGCAAAAGGCCATTCATATGAAGCACTTGCCATGTATTGTGCAGTATAGAATAGACATCCCAGCAAAACCTGGTCCCTGGAGTATCCAGAAAGCACCCTGGTTGAAATTCTCCAATGACAATGGAAAAGGCACCGGAAAAAAAAAAATCTATTGTTAGTGTTTTGTGGTTATGATTTGAAGTGAACCATGTCAAGAACTTCACAGTTTTCTTTCACTCAGTAGCCTTAACAGAGCCTCTTTGTTCTCATGTAGGCTATATTTTCAGCTGTGTTCTCCTGCATTTCCAGATACTATACCACAATGACCACATTAGATCGTGATACTGGGAAATCCCCTCCTCGGATGTTTAGCTAGAGTTTGCCATGAAACTGGTGTAAGAATGACTATGGAGAATTTAAAAGAGTGCTAACAATCTTCCGGTCATATTTGATGGCTGTTCTCTCATCTAGCACACACTACATTAGCATCATTAGTAAATGAACTTATGGTAGTTTGGGTCATTTCAGCGTATGGTCCAGTATCTCACTCTACATATGTCTCCTCTCTAAGGCACCAGTTCTCTGAAGGAAATTAAAGCAGTGAGTGAGATTTAAAGGGATTGTTCTTCACTCTTTCAAATGAATGTGCCGTATAATAATATTGTAATATAGGCTGTATCTTTACTCAAGACTTACCTGGCTAGAAGGGTATTTGTAATATACTTAGCTGTGAAACATCATAGAAAACCATTAAAAACAAACCCATGAAAGCAATCATCTAAAAATAAAGAAAAACAAATCCTTCCTTCCTTCACCCTCCAATAAAAGGAGTGGTTGGAGCTTTCTGCTTCCTATGGAAATGAATAAAACATAGGTGCCTTCTGTCTTAATTTTCCTTGCACATGTCTGAGTCCTAAATTTTTCTTTCCTCAGCAAAATAAGACCTGGAATTATGGCCTCTCCATGCTGCATTACATGTCTTAAAGAATATTGGACTGCCTTAGAAACTATACTGGAATAAGGTCATCCAAATTGCAATGTCAGAGTGGCTTGCTTATAGCTGGAATACGAGAGTGATCCATTCCAAATGCTCTGGAGAAATATTTTGTTGTTCAGCCCACACTTCCTTCCCCCTCAGCTGCTCCTCCAGGCTTCCTCAGGTTATTTCCAGCTTGCTTTTAATGGAAATTCCTTCTGACCCCAATCTGGTGCTTGTGGAATTCAACCTCTTGAATGTATCAATCATACTAGCATTTAATCCAGCTTATGGAAGTCTGGGGAGAGTAGAAAGGAACAAATGTGTGGGGATCAGTAGAATCACAGCAGCATGATCAAAATCCAGCCCCAAATGGGAGCAGTTAGAGTCTTCTGACTCTGGCAACTGAGACGACTTTTAATATCTTACTGCTTCTTACCTGAGTTGGAGCCAATGTTCAGGATCTTCTAGACTCATCAAGTTACGGGTTATAGTTCTGCTTCCAAAGTCTGCCTGTCAATTTCTCCTCGGTGCTCCTGTAGTCAAGGTCTCATAGGTAATAAAGGCCTCTGGCTGATCTCTTCTTGAGTATGCATAGTTTGCATGCCTGACTGCATAACAACTCCTCATGTCTGATCTCTGGCATAGCCAAATAATGTGTCCAGACAGCCATCAGCACCATCTTGTGGTGCTGGCATCACCAAACCTTTTAGTACTGTCATGGCACAAAAGTTGGAAGATGAGTCCTTGAAAAGTCAAACAGGCGACATCTAAAAATCACACTCTAAATTCGAAACTGACTTTGACCTACAGCCCTATAAATGCTATGTCTCATGATTTCTCTACATAAAACCTCTGATGTATTTCAAAATAATAAAAGTTTAATTACACCAATAAAAAAATACGGTTGGCAATTTTTGCTTATGGCCATCTAAGCCCTCATTACATTTATTTCTGCTGTCACACATTCATTTTTTATTTTTGTGTAATTCCATTATGTGGTTCAGAGGATGTGTGTGCTACTTGTCATTGGTTTGCATTTAGAAGTCAAAAGCATTGTCCTCAAGTCAAACTAAGCATGAGATTTATGAAGTCTTCCGTGGGATATCAGGTGTTCTGCAGGATATGTGTTCTCTAAGCTTAACAGTTTTGTCAGTAAAAAATATTATGACATTGATGAAGTTTATTCTAATCTTTCAAATCAGCCTTGGAGCATGGAATCATGAAAATGAAGTACCAAAGAGAAATAATTTGCACCCGTGCTTAGAAGAGGTTTTGTGACATCCCTTCCACAATTTCATACTGATAGCTCCTTCTAGAGGGAGGGGAGATAGTGGAAAACACATGCCAGCACATCACCAGAGTCAGACAGCAATTTGAGTGGGATTTAGCACAAACTTTGTGTCAAAATCCCTGTTCAATTCATATTAGAAGCTTGTATGCAGCAGTTGTACCATTTTCTCACATCAATGGAAAAATCTTTAAATTTCGTGCAGACACAAAGATGATGGAGGAAAAAAAAGTGATGTGAGAAGTCATAATGACAGTGGTTTCTCCCAGCTCAGTGTATTCCTGCAAAATATGATGCAGTAAGGTGTGGTTTTCATCCACATATTGCAGGTGCTAGGGAAGAAATCTGTGTCCTCAGACACCCCAGCAAGATAACGTGTCATCTACATTTAATTTTTTTTTTTTTTTTCCCCACAAAAACCCTTCTAGGAAACTTTCAAGAACCCAACAACTTGGATTTGAACATTGAATCAGTAGAAGCTCTGTAGCACCTCTGCTGATTTCAGCTGAAATTCAATGTCTTACAAAACTCCAGATTGTTACAGGGAGGATAGGTCACTATGATCCAGTTTAGAAGAGCTTAAGATACCATGGCCAAACAAAAGATATTTTTTTATAGGATAGTAGGATTTCTTTTCCTCAAACTACTCAGTATGCTGTATGGCAGCTTTGTGTTACTCATCTTCATTGCTTAACTAAGTATTCTTACCAGTTGAGAAGTGTTAAGATTTTGTAGAGGATTTCCCTACCTAGAGCCATTTGCAAAGAAGCACAATCTTTTGTCTTGCTCTTTGGACCAGCAGTTCACCTGGCCAACTAATTATATATATATAACTCACTCTTGCACTTGCTTTATTCTATCATAAGGAACTAATATTTCTTGAGAAAAGAAAAATACCCTTCAAGCTGACGATTGAGGCAAATTCATAATACCCACTTTAATGAGATATAACTCACAAAACTGCTAGGCTTCTTGTTAAAATGGAGTACCTCGATTTTAACCTTCACCTGCTCATAATTATTTTCTTCTCTAAAAAGAAGAGTAAAAGGATTTGTTTACAAAGCAAGTAAAGTTGAATAGGAAAAATAACTGGAGTAACTTTAGCAGTATCTTCAGTAATAACTTCAACATACCCCCACTCTTATGAGATCATTATAGAATAGTGAATATAATATATATGATATATAATAATAATATAATATATAGAAAATATATTACTTTATTCCAGAACAATTAGCATGCTTTCAAAGCAAAGTAGTTCTTCTTGGGAAGAATAAGGGAGAGTGAGATAGTGCAAGCCACTTTTATTCTGGATTAGAATTCCCCAGCAGCTATTACATGCTGCTCAACAGAGAAAAGAATTCTGGACAAAAACGTGCTTTTCTGGGATTCAGAATGAACAGAGTCTTACTGTTAAAGAAGCTGGATAAGAAACAGTTAAAAATGAAAAGAAATAAACCACTCAACCTCCAAATAAATCATACATTGCCCTTATACAAAGACTTCTTATCAACATAGCTGAACACCAGCTGTTGCCCCAAATAAGTGCTATTCCTTTATCAATAATCCCAAACCATAAGACCAACTCCAAAATCCTTTGGAAAAGAAACACATGCATTATGTAAAGCTCAGAAAATGTACCAGAGCTTAATTTGAGCCAATGCAAGTTTTTGAAGTGTGCACAAAACTAGAGATGCTATCAAAATATGTTGAAGCACTTTCTGTTAGTTTTGAACTGAATCCATTAGCACAGATGTTTCTGCAAGATATTGTTTAATTTTAGTTAAAATTGTAGACAAAAATGTTAATAAACATAATGATATTAAATAAAAACTTTGTGAAAAGTTTTGAGGAAAATTTGTTCTCCCCTTTTTCTCCTCCCACTAGGTTGCAGTCAAAACAACACCAAACTTATAAACATGAAAAAGACTTCTGTGAAAAGCTTTGATTAATTTTATCAAGGGAGTAAAGTCTGCAGATATATTTTAAGAAATATATTTTCTGTGCAAGACTAATCTTTGAGGGTAATGGTTCCTCAATGGTATTTTCTCACTCTTCTTGATTCATTGGTAACTTTGAAACTAAAAACTGGTTTCAGTTTTATCCCACTGAAGAGATTAATTTTCATGGTCTCTTGTAGAAATACCTTATTAACTACAGGTTAAATTTTAAAGCATGATGGAACGATCTCTGTCAAGACAGTCTGTCATCTTTAGGAGCAAGGAGCCTGCACAGACACTCAGATGTTAAGAGAAATACCATAATTAATCTCTGGGATACAGGGTACTAACCAGATTATATTATCTGATCCCATTTTCTAATCACAAGAAATTGTGATGGGAAGAAAAAGAGATCACATTTTCTAATTCTTACACGCAGAAGTTGCTGTGGAAGACACTGAAACAGAACAAACCATGACAAGATATAAAAATAATCTACAATTAAAGGGCTGATGTAGAGCATAAGAAATGTATAGAGAATATACATAGTGGAAACACTTCAAGCATTTTATTACCAGAGCTGTCCTCTCCTCTTCTTTGGATGGAAAAACATAGTGGTTGTGGTAGTGGTGGTGGTGAGAGAGAAGAAAATGAAAAATGGAAAGAGAACCTTCTGCAGTAGAATTTATTCATCAAATATGTAAATAGCCTATCTGTTTTAACCTTTAGCAAGTTATGTTTGAGAGGTGATATTTTTCCTACTGATTCTATGCATTCTTAAGAAACAGATGGATTTTGTATGAGTTACATGTTGTTTTGTGAAAATGGCAATTTTTATCAAAGAAACGTTTTCCTTCAGATATGTTATTTAATAAAATATCTCAGCTTTCTGTAACTCAAAGACCATTGAGTTCACACTGCTGGTGTGATAAGCACCTTTATTTTCTCCCCAACTTTTAAAGCCTGCTTTCTCAGCATAACATTCAGTGGACACGTTAACACAGCCAGCCACTTGGTAAAAACCTTACCACTTGATTTGCCAAGAATTTATACAGTCAAATCTGAAGCATTTTTTTTACTGTGTACTTAAAACAAAGCCGTGCCAAAAAGGAAGTAAGGAAGCTGAAGTTTGTGCCTGTGGATTGGTATTTCAGACTGCCTCACATGTAGGATCTGAAATGTTATAAAGCAAGTCAGCCCAGCTGTTCCTTCTAAGTGGGCTGGCTCCTCATGACTTGAAGTTAATTTTTGTGTCATTCCTGACAAAGGTTCAGTATATTTGGGAAGACAGTGGAAGGATACTCATGCGAAGCAGTTTTAATCTCTATACAATGAAGTAAATATAAACCATGTTGTGGGAAAATGTGATTACCACAGAAAGAATTTTAGCTTTAGTGTGCTACCTGGAACAGATGCTCCTAATTTGAAGAATCATCTCCATGGAAATGTGTCTCCATGGCTAGGCTGTGCCATAAAAAGACAAGTTTCTCACAACTTAATCTTGAAGAGATAGATATATGAAGAACACGTGTTAGTATTTATAGACCTATGCACAAATAGCATCTCCATAAAATCATAGAATAGTTTGGGTTGGAAGGGACCTTCAAAGGCCATCTGGTCAAATCCTCTTGCAATGATCAGGGACATCTTCGACCGGATCAGGTTGCTCAGAGCCCCGTCCAGCCTGGCCTGGAATTTCTCCAGGGATGGGGCATCCACCACCTCTCTGGGCAACCTGGGCCAGTGTTTCACCACCCTCATTGTAGAACACTTCTTCCTCCTATCTAGCCTGAATATCCCCACTTTCAGTTTAAAACAATTCCCCCTTGTCCTGACACAACAGTCCCTGCTAAAAAGTCTCTCCCCATCTTTCTCATAGTCTCCTTTTAAGTATTGAAAGGCTGCAACAAGGTCTCCCTGGAGCCTTCTCTTCTCCAGGCTGAACAACTCCAACTCTCTCAGCCTTTTCTCACAGGAGAGACGCTCCAGCCCTCTGATCATCTTGGTGGCCTCCTCTGACCCCTCTCCAGCAGGTCCCAAGTGGTTTTTTTCTGACATTCAGAAAAAAGGCTTCTAAAGGAAGGAAAATCTATATTAAAAAACCAGCATCCTGTTACATGAACGTATGTGGGAGAGAGAAAGGACTTGATAGTATCCTACTGAACCAAGTTCTGGTATGTACACAATATGGTAGCGTAAAACTTACATGCAGGGTATTGGAGTGTCTACTTCCCTCACTCTGTTAAAGGATTTTGCAGATGAATAGTTCTGGCCTAAAATATAAACAACATTTTATAAGTTGTACAAAACAAGTTTGCAGAGTTACACAAGCTCATCAACAAGCAGTAGCTAGGAACCTTAAGAAAGGCATTAAAAAAGCAGCTTTGTATCACTTTTCGTGTGTGATGGCTGGCTGGGTGAGCATGTGGGGTGATATATTATAAAAGACTCATTCTCTTTTTCACTTCAGGGGGCAGGTCTAAGAGCAGTTGCCCCAGAGTCATCTATCTTTTGTATTTCTTAGTCAGTGCAACAGCTTATTCACTGCATGCCTACAAAACAGGCTGTGACAGCGCTTGCAGTCACCTTGCTTCAGCCTGATGTATTTCCGACTGTCCTCTTGCTGCTATAAAATGTGTCCTTGCCTGGTGCTGTGACACAAGCAGCCAAAAGCCTCTCTGTGATGCATATTACTCTCCTGTCCCCAGCCCAGGCTGTGTGTGTCTTAGCACCCGTTATGCTTCAAGTCTCAGTTCTTGCGCTCGAAATTTTTTACCCAAATTCTCATCGCACTGATGCTTGTTTTATACCAATGTAATTCAACTGAGTTACCCTTGTGATGGGATGAACCATCCTCTGGCTTTGATTGGCTGCCTGCTTCTCAAAAGCTTAAGTTAGGCAGTGAACCCAGTTGCAAGTGAACTGACAGAAGCACTTCTGATACCATTTCAGATTTAATAAAAAGGTCACAGGAGTGAATGTTCCTTCTAATGTTATGTTCCCAGTGAAGATTATTCACTAGCCATTTGCTCAGGTCTCAACTATTTATTATTGCACAGCACAGTGCCATCATTTCTGGAGGTGTCATTCGTTACCCACTGTTCATTTGAACAAGCCAGAAATATTTCTGTTCTCTGCCATCGTGCCTGGAAGTGTCATTAGCCAACACAGCATCACCAAATGAGTCGGCTCATGTGGCTGTACCGCAGTGGTGTTCCTGGAAGCACCGTTCTCATTCTCACTTCTCTGGGCGACCGCAGATGACAGCAAAGCCAACCATTTAAAAAGCTCACCAGCAGTAAACCCACACATTTGCTCTTGGCTACAGTTTCCCAAAACCTGTGCAGGCTGCCTGAAAATGAAGTTCACATAACTCCCCTTCCCCTTCCGTTACTTTTTCTTGAAGTGCTCCCATGGTTTCAGTACTTTTGGTGCAGCAGGCAGCAGAGCAATGGCTCACATCTCTTAAGTTTCAGGAAGAGTTAGATTTGCTCAGTTTTTGACAGTTTCAGTATCTCCCACAATGGTAACACTGTACTGAAATACACTTAGATAGCTCTAAATATTATGGTACAGGATTACATAATAAGTGATATCCTTCTCATTTTATTATTCCATAGTTAAGCATATAATGCCAGCAGCAGTAATTTAGTTAGCACAAAATACTTCGTTGCTGCAGCAGTGGATTCAAACATAACTACTTTGGATAACTCACAAACAAAACTGTGCCACCTGCCTTTACTGCATTGGATGTAGTTCTTTAATGATGTCATAATGTTTTTGAACCATTCAGTATCTTCATTTACTTCCAGAACTACTATCCCCTCAGCAATCCTTTATTATAAGTATATAAACACATACAAACACATATTGGGTGAACATTTTGACTGAAAAATCCAGGACAACAAGCACAAATTTAACTTTGTTGTTTGGTCTAGTACAGAAGGGCAAAGACTTGCTGAAACAGAGAAAATACTTCTTTTGAAAAGTGTTTCAAAGAAACTTACTTATAACAGGAAGGCCGCTGCCTGGTGAAGATGATTTTGTCCAAGCCCTGCTGATTTTCTTGGTAGAGTCATACGATATTTTCTAGGCATAAACCAAAGAGAGACAGACTTAAAAAAAATATACTGGAGAAATTCTCGAAGACATCTCCACCAACAACATGCCTCTCATGTCTAGTAGCATGCACAGTCATTTAAATGGAGCCTACAAAACCTCTTGAGAAAGCACTTATATTTTAGCAAGGTCAATGTTAACACTGGATAGCATCACAGCCAAGTTTCAAACATTTATCCCACAAGGTGGTTTTATTATGCAGCTGGTATAGGATGACTGTAAGTGATGTGCGTTTCCCTGTCAATGATGAAAATGAAAGCTTAAATGTGGTAAGTGTCTTAAGTTCTTCCTGCCAAACTAATGTTGATTGGTTTGAAGAAGCTCTCTCCATGCTGTAGCCAGCATCCTTTGTCAGTCAGAAACCGTGACTTACCTGGTGTTTGCCACAGCTGGATGCTGTGCTAAAATGCTTGGGATGAACGGAGGGACTACTCAGCTGCTACCTTGCTGTATCAGCTTAGAACCCCTAGACCCCGTTTGGTGGTACGAGAGTGAGAAGGACTTTGTGAGAGGGGGTGGGGGTGCAATCAGTAGGAGCAAGAGCTTCATTTAAGGACAGCTATAAATATGCATCTCAGTGTTCTAGGCCTATGGCTGGTCCTCTCCAGATGGACTCTTGGTTTGTGTAATTTGCTTTTGACATTACCTGGCTGACAGTAACTATAATGATTCTGAACACATACACATCCTCTCTCCCTTCTTCCTGAAGGAGAGGTAAGGCTTGAGAGTCCGCTATGGCTATGTCTGGACAGGCCAACTTGTTTAGCCTTATGTTTTTTTCCTGTGCTATAAAAAGACTTATGAGTTTATGGGGTTTTGTTTCTTTGTTTGGTNGTGCCCCATCCTCTAAGACCCTTGATTTTTCAGTTTCACAGTAATGTAACAACTATATTCCAAAAGCTATTCTTTATTCTGCCCCAAATCACTACCTACCTGCTAATAAATATATCTTTGTGTAGAAAATGTAACATGTTGTTTAATGTCAGATTTGGCTGCAAAAGGCTAGTTTATACATCCTTGATATCTTTTAAAAGTTGTATCTGGTTTTTTCTTCACCCTAAACCAGGGATAAATACATCTTGCATTCTTTCATCTTTGGCTTGCAGGGCTCCTCTAAGAAGGTTTCTGATGTTTTCTGAGCAAGTGTAAAGCATTTGCTTTCACAGTTCCTAGTACCAGCCTACAGACTTCTGTCTCCCTGCAGTCAGAGGACTTCCTGATGAATTATTATATTGCTGCTTTTGATAATAATGTCTGCCTCACAGGATATTGCATATTAATGGATGAAGAAAGGTGTTGAAAGTTGTCTAACTCACATAAGCATTTTCAAGAGCTAATCCAACCACTTTAAGCAGTCAGACTCTACAGATCTGGCCTTAGGGGCAAGATTTTATGAAGTTAACATGTCTCCCTCTCCATACACAAGTTAGTTTCTGCCACCCAGCTCAGTGATCAGAGCTTCCTGTCTCAGTCTAAGTAGGTGTGCCCTTAGACATAAATGATTTCAGGTTACTCTACAGCATTTTAAATTGGGCAACCAAAAATGGTGATAAGTGAAGTAAAATATACACTGAATGACCAAGATTTTCAGAAGCATCGCCATCTGTGCACTTATGCAGTGTTGATCACCCTTGTATCAATCGTCAGCTGTGAGATGGTGTACTGACTCATTCTCTCTTGGGTGGTTTTTCCTTTTTGTAGGAAAAGCAGAGCTAACCCTCAATTTCAAGTTGCTTTTCAAATAGAGCAGATGGTCCTGCAGAGCAGACTGCAGTATCAGTGAATAAGAAGTCCTGCAGGCAAGCCATTTTGAGCATTGGACTCGAGCTTTAATGAATATTATTATTTCATCTAAAAGTAACCACACTTCTCAGCAGATTGATTCTTGTGAATCTGTTAAACCTACTGCTTGAAAAATATACAAACCAAATACCTTTTTCCCCCCATTTTAAAGAGAATAGTTTCTCCTGGCCATAGCTTACAACTTTTCTCCTTAATAACTTACTCTGCCTTCAAATGTAATATTAACTGTGTAGAACTGTAAAGAAGGATAGGAGTCAAATAGCAAACAGGATTTTTGGAGACTACTGCTAATATAAAACCAATAGTATCTGGTGCCTATTCAGTTGTTGCTGAATTTCATCTCAGACTGGTGAATTGGTTTTGGTTTTGCCTTTGTTCTCGAAGATACACCACACCACCTCTCTCTCTCAGCTGAAATTGTATAGCATGCACAACTTCCACAGAGGCCTCACTTCACCCTCACCAACTTGCTCCTTGGTTATGGAAATTGTAGCTTGAATATGCTGATTTTAGGTAGTACCAAGTTTTTATTGTTCCAGGTTGGAACTTGTGCAAAAAATGAAAGTGTACTAATCTCTAACTTCATGCTTTGCACTAGAGAAATATGTTATTTCCATGTACAGAGTGAGAAAGTGTAGGAACAGAAAAGTATAAAAACCCAGACTGAGTTAGGATGAGATTTATTATTTTGTAAAAGATTCATATTTACGGATGTACAGATATCGTTGCTCCATTCTGGTCTTCAGCCTAAGAAAGAAGACTGAGCCATGAGGGAGAACTACTTCTAACAGGAAATGGATGCAGTTCAACTGAAAGAGATCCAAATTATGGATAATAATATATGCATACAACCTGGGAGGTGCTGGGCAGGTGTTTAGCATACAAAAATGTGCAAGGAGGTGAAAGAGTGCTTCTTTCTCAGCTCTTGTTTCAACTACAAATTGCAAAAAAGACAACTGTGCTTTTTCTGCACATCCTAGTAGGTATCTGTGGAGGTATTGACACAGGCAGAAAATGGCTATATTCTTGGCACAGCCTGCTGACATACCAGCCTGAGGACCTATAGTCAATTACTTCTTCTCCTTTGAAGTCAAAGTTTCCTCTCTGTCTGCTCTGATAGAGCTTGGCTTTCCTGTGTCTTCTGAAAGACTGATTGTGATGTGTCCAACATGGTTTAGTAAGGGAAAATAATATGAAAGTCATTAGTAATAGCAAAGTCTCTACTGAATCACAATTTTGCCTGTCTGTTTTCATAAGAAATACTAGCATGTGAAAATAAAAATACTAAATCTCATTCAGGAATCTACAGTTCAAGGAAAAAAACGAGAAGCTGGATTTTCACCTAGAGTTTTAAGCGTCACAGGTAGAATTAGTAGCTGTAGAACAATCATGGTCATCCATGATTGCATCTTTATAAAGAGAGAAATCTTGGTAGCTGATCTAGAAAGTCAAGGGTTGGGTGTCTTTTTCCCCCCATTTAAGTGTGGCACAATGTTAATGGAATAGGAATTTATAGTCCCATAACAGTTTACAGTTTCTAGACTGAGCCTCGTAACTTTGCCTCAGCAAACGTCTGTCAGTGGCAGCGTGTTACAAACTCTATTCCGTTAAGTTTTTCTGTGTACAACATGGAAGTCCTACTAGTGACATTTTAGGACACATTCCAGCAGCTTAACAAAGATTGAAGAAGAAGAGACTGAATAACGGTAGAAGGAAAAGCTGGAGGGAATCCAGATTGACCTTTTACATCCTCATTTTGGTATAAAAATTGTTAAGAGAGTGGGGGACTGCACAGTGAGACTGGTAGAATATAATATGTAAGGTACCGATATGTTATGAAAGACCTGGTTTTGAATGACTTTCTCAGGTTTCCCCTTATTGAAGTCTGTGCTTTGTCATTGCAAAAAGAAAGGTGTGGACAGCATTATGTGTGCTCTTTCACTTCGTGTATCCCTGCTTAACTCTTTCCTGAAACACAGGCTAGATGCCAGAATTTTTCAGGAAGTGTGTGAAACTTAATGTCTGACAAGTTTAAACATGGTGTGAATAGTCCCTAATTGACTTTAAAAGAGGTGCTATCAAACAATTTCTAAATAAATAAGCTTTGTGCATCACAGTGGACCCACTGTAAGCAGCAGATGAGATAGCAAGCATTAATAGCGTCTGCTATAATTGTGCTGGGTGGGAGAAGTATAAATACAGAAGGTTGTGGCCAAAGGAAAAACAGCTGTTTCATTCATAGTAATACAGGAGAAAAGGTGGAAATACAGGGCTGGCACCATAGGCTGTTCTTTTCTCTCTTCTTCCTGCTCCTTCTGCCTCACCCTTCAATGCCCTTGTAGGATGCCCTGGAGGAAAAAGGATTTTTGCTGCTGCTAAGTTGTTTGGATTGGCTCATCACGACCTCTTTCCCTGTCCCCAAAATATCAATGGGGTGGCAAATAGCCAGAAGGGGGCACGTTACCTGGGAAGACCTTTTTGGAAGTTGTCAGGCATGTCATGTCCTTTTTAGCCCAACACCCGTGGTGGGAATGAATGTGCTCCTCAATGCATTGTGCCATGCCACGCCATGCGGCAGTGGAGTCTCCCTTGTGGGTACGTGGGTCAGAGAGCCAGGCACAGCCAGAGCTCTGTGGGCAGCACCAGGGGGGTGCAGAGCTGGGTGAGGAAGATGATGGGATTTACAGGCAGCTACAGGAAAATGAGCAACACTCCTAAACTACAGTGCCTGATTGATTTCTTCATATTCCTAGATCCTGCAGTTGCTCAGTGTTTTAACCTCTTCCTTGTACAAATGCAGAACAAGAATCTCTGCCCTCTTCAACACTTTTCTTCCCTCCTTTGGGCCAAGTAGAAGCACAGGAATCAATGGTATGTTTAAAATATGATGTTCATCAGATAGCTTTAAATTTATACAAGAGCTCATGTCCCTGGGAGAACCTGGTCAAGAAATCAGCAATTTTCCACATTTGCAGTTCACCAGGGATCAATTAAAAGCCTGTTATACTCTTTACTGATGGTGTGAGATGAAAACAGCTAACATCTCCAAGGGAACTTCTTATAAGATCCTAATTTAACTTAATGTGAAAAGACATTTGACAAATGCTGTTAGATGTAAGAGGCATTTAGCACTTGTCAAGAGTTGTATTTCTGATTGAACCAATTTATAAGTTAGAGCATTCCCCAGCCTGTGTTGATGTAAATGAGACTGAGTGCAGTGGCTTTGACAATGCTTGAGAGCACTGGATACATTGAGCAGGCTGGCTTCATAGGATTCACATTAACCTACACTGAATGTATGAAGGAATCACTAGATGTGCAGCCATAGTCTGGGTAGAGATAAATTTTAAAGGAGCTCTGCTCTCTTTAGCATTTGAAAATACAGGATATTTTCTGCAAAATAAACATAATATTTTCTGAATATAGATTGAATGGACATGAGAATGTGAAGTTTAAAAAGTTAATGCATGGGGGTGGAGGCAGACTCAACCCTGCTTTGAAAGTATTCAGGCATATAAGGATATGATGACAACCAATGGGAGAACTAGTCATGTGCTGAATTTGAGGGAGAGAAGTGTTTTGAAAAATTAAAGTATGTGTAAAAAAGAAAGGTCCTGTTGACAAGCCTTACATGATATGCTCAGGAAGAATAACCAGCAGTAATAGTTCTGTACAGTTTTCATCACTCAGGAGTACATTTGTCACTATACTGGGTCTGGTCATCCCAGATCCAGTATCAGTGAATTTTAAGAATATTATGCACTGATACCCGGGGTTTCATCTTTCCCAGGATTATTTCAGCCACAATAAAAGCTATTCTCTTCAATCTGTGAAAGGACAGTTCCATTTTCTGTACTTGTATGCCTAATCTCCAGTTTAAATAATGACACTAGTGGGTACCATAACCTCAGACTTTTATTTCTTCGTTATCAATTTCTCAGAAGGAGATGAAGTTTTCCATCTAACTGAGCTGCATTGTGAACCTTCCATCTTGCTCTAAATTGAATCACATTTAAATATTGGACCTATAAATCTTTTGAGATGAGGCTACTGTTCAGACCTTTGTTTTCAAACCATCCCAGCCATACTCTAGATAACATTGTTTTCAAAACCATTGCAAGTCTCATATACTTAGGTATGGTTCAACCAACTGTGCTTCTACAGAACCCTTCTCATTCCCTCAAAACAGGGAACTTCAGCTCAGGATTAGTTTTTTCCAAGGAAAAATTGGAAGCAGACAAAATTTGGCCATGTTCTTTCCTTTTCAATTTGAGACTACAATTTCATCTGTGTTACTAGCAGGGCTACAGGCATCTTAACAGATATGTAGCGAGGTTTCTATTTTATGGCTATTACTGTTCATATAAAGTTAGGATCTGCAAAGGCAGTAAGGTTAAGAAAACAAGTGGGTGAGAAAGATCGGACAGGACAGATTACAGGAAAAAAAGAAAAGACTGAAGAAAATAGAAACTTATTTGGAGAAAGATAGTTAAAATTTTAAGTAAACGGCTGACATCAACATAAATAGCATTTAATGAGAAATTGTAATAACATTTGAGTAGGGAAGGGAGAAGTGCCTGGAGACTTAGATGTAGATAACAAGGCTGTATGAATGTGAATGTATAGACAGACCCTATGACTTATGGATAGGGTTCTTTTTGTTGCTGATCACCATTAGCTTCTTCTCCCCTGGAACTATTTATTGAATGTTTTCTTCCAACATTAAAATTACAGTAAACACATATTACGAACAAACTTCAAACCTCAGCTAGATTCATAAAGTTTTCTTTCACTTTGTTTTGATTGGAAACCCACAATACAAGCATCTTATTTATATAAAGATGCCTCCCACCAAGGCTAGAACAGCAGCTTCCTTGTCAAGCGTGACCAGAGTGTATACAAATTTGTCTTTGGGTCCATGTCACACCACTGAATATGACACAGACTCACTGTGATGGCCGTCTGAGGGCACATAACTGTTTACATCACTCTAATTAAGGCCAGGATTTTTTTTCAAAGAGTAGCACAGGATACAGAAAGACTACATGAACATTGTCTTATTTTAAAATATTCTTGAACATAAATGGGCAATCAAAGATATAAAATTCAAACTGTAATTTACAACAAAAAATCAGGGAAAGCTGTAAGCTAAACCACAAGTAGAGAAAAACAAACATTAAATGATGTTTGTAGTCATATAGTCTTAGATCCCCTGGCTATATACATACTGTTATTTATAACAGGGCATAGAGCTGTAAGCTCCTGTCTTCTGTTTACCATTCTAACACGGTTGTATCCATCCTATCTAGGAAAAAAGGACAATGTGAGATTCATATAGTCACCATCATAAGGGAGACACTGCTTAAAACAGTTGCTTGCTCCAAGTTAGAGAGAATTGACAGTGTGAAGGGAGGCATGAAATGTCAGAGTTTGGGCTTGAGCATCAGCCTGAGCCATGAATTAACAAGGGAAAGGTCTTTTGATCCTGACTTTTGTACCCTTAGCGTAAATCAGCTGTTTTCCATTGAGCTGTTTCTGAGACAGAGTTCATGACGCTGAGTAACTGCACCAGCCTGTCAGCCCAGCAGCAAGCTGCTGCTCCTACCTTGTAACTTCTTGCAGAGAAGCAGTCACTAAACTGAGATGCTGTCAGGTCTGTCTGAGTTATCTCCTGTTTTGAAATCTATTCAGCACAAAAGGGTGGGTAGGGAGAAGGAGTAAGTGACAACTCTGATCCTACAGCAGGAGCTGCAGTGGTCTTGGCTCTGAAGTAAGATTCATCAAACTCCATGACTGTCTTAGAGATCTGTCAAGATCTTCCTCGAAATGCTGTCAAGCTGTTTCATCTTTCAAAACAGAAAAGGTGGATTTTGACCATATCCTTATGTCACCACATCTCCAACGCATTTGTAAATGTGACTAAACTAAATAGCAGTTCACAGAATCACAGAATCGACTGGGTTGGAAAAGACCTCAGAGATCATCGAGTCCAACCCTTGGTCCAACTCTAGTCTGTTTACTAGATCATGGCACTAAGTGCCATGTCCAGCCTCAGTTTAAAAACCTCCAGGGATGGCGAGTCCACCACCTCTCTGGGCAGGCCATTCCAATGCCTGACTACTCTCTCTGTAAAGAATTTCTTCCTAACATCCAGCCTAAATTTCCCCTGGCAGAGTTTAAGCCCATGCCCCCTTGTCCTATTGCTAACTGCCTGGGAGAAGAGACCAATCCCCACTTGGCTATAACTTCCCTTCAGGTAGTTATAGACAGTGATGAGGTCACCTCTAAGCCTCCTCTTCTCCAGACTAAACAACCCCAGCTCCCTCAGCCTCTCCCCATAGGTCTTATGTTCAAGTCCCTTCACCAGTCGTGTTGCTCGTCTCTGGACCCGCTCTAGCACTTCAATGTCTTTCCTGAACTGAGGGGCCCAGAACTGAACACAATACTCCAGGTGTGGCCTCACCAATGCAGAGTACAGGGGAAGGATCACCTCCCTTGTCCTGCTGACCACGCTATTTTTGATACAGGACAGGATACCATTGGCCTTCTTGGCCACCTGGGCACACTGTTGGCTCATATTGAGCTTCCTGTCAATTAGTACCCCCAGGTCCCTTTCTGCCTGACTGCTCTCCAGCCACTCTGCGCCCAGCCTGTAGCACTGCAGGGGGTTGTTGTGGCCAAAGTGCAGCACCCGGCACTTGGCCTTATTGAACTTCATCCCATTGGAATCAGCCCATTTTTCCAGTCTATCCAGATCCCTCTGCAGAGCCCTCCTGCCTTCCAGCAGGTCGACACTCCCTCCCAACTTGGTGTCATCAGCAAATTTGCTGATGATGGTCTCAGTTGCATCGTAAGAGATTTTATGGGCACCTGTTTAGCACAACTGGTACAACCTTTATGCCTCTCCAATGCCAGCACAAGTAACTGAGATCTACACAGAAAAATGAATTAAAAATACCATATAATTTCTTCCATTGTGTGGAAAGATTTTTCATTTCTAAAGCAAAAATATTTATATGTGCCATTCTGTCTCTAGACCAAGGTGTGATTGCCACAAGCCCTACTGCAAAGAGGGCTCCTGTCCAGTCAGCTACAAAACAGAGGCATTAATAGATTCAGAGGCCCCAATATAGTTACTCTGTTTGCATGTTTAAAAGTTATATCCAAAGGTCCCATTTTTTCTGTTTTTCTCTGTGCTAAAATACCTCCAATTTCTCTCCCATCACACGGTCTCCTGCATTTATATGCCCAGCTTCCACAGTGGGCAGGACAAAGGGGTCTGTTATAAATGCAAACCTAGCTGGAGCTTGCTCACAGCCCTCACACCTATATTTCTTCCATAAATCCCAGTCAAATCTTTATTCTAAGAGGCAGTTGCTGAGTTGGCTGCTGGCCCTGGAAACCACAGTTTCAAATAAAATGCAATAGAGGAGAAAGGAAAACTACTTTTCTTCTTAAGAACAACAAAACAAAACTAACTACTGCAGCAAAAATTAAAAAAAAAAAAAAAGGGGGAAGGATTTTAGGTAATGGTAATAAAAATGAATTCAAACTTAAATCAGAGTGAGAAAACCCTTCTGATAGGGCAAGAGACTCGAGCAGCATAAAGTGTGAGAGTTCCTTGAAGTTAATGGATCCCTGACCATTTAGTCCAGAGGTAGATCCATGTCTGTTTTCAGGAGATTCACTTCCATATATGTGAGCTGTAGTGATGGGGGCAAGTCCTTACACTGCAGCTTCCCCCTCACAGCTTCTTGTTTCGATTGATTTAGCAGCCACCTGGGCTAACTGGCAGAAACAGAATTAGAAACATTTAATTAACATCATAGGAAATGCTCCAAGTGTGCTTGGAAATAGCAGGGATAAGGTTAACATGTCAGTAAATACTTAATAGATTTACAGTCCTTTCAACTTAGGCTTTTATTGACTAGACACACAAGTATATCCCTGTGCTACCTTAAATCCATTTGTAATTGCTTGTTTTTTTAAATCGAAGATATGGATAAAGGCTAACAGGAGACCACTAATTTCATGCTTGGAGGTATGAGATGCTCAGGGGTTCAGCAACCCACAGTTGCATCACCTCAGAGTGTTTTGCAAGCTGTTTGCTATCTAGGGCTGGAAAGAATCCCTGATATGCAGCCTTGCAGCCTCGAAAATGTTTGAGGTCCTTTTTTTTTTTTTTTTTTTNTTTTTTTTGTAAAAGATAACAGAATCACCACCTTGTTGGTAGAAGAAATTAAACTGTTGAACTGAATAATGAATGTGAATCACCAAATCCATATCAAAGCAACATTTGAGATGGAAGAGATTGAGAAGTTTGAATTGTACCTGACAGCTTCTCCTAAAAAACCACAATGCCTTTTCAAAATCTCTTCAATACCTTTTCAATTATTCTAAATTGAAACAAAACCAAAACCCCAAAACCCAGCTTTTTGATCTGAAAGAGATGTCTTACAGTGTGAACAGCTCTTGCATGGAAAGCCAGTCTTTTGCTAGTCTGTATTTCCACCTAATTGTATAGTCTCTACTGTTAATCAGAAATATCAAGTTTTGCATTCAATATTTTTTATGGACCTAGTATAAAATTTAGAAAAGCCTGGTTATTAAATAGCAGCAATCAAAAAAAGAAAGAATGTGGCAATGTTACAGAAGACTGAAACATTGTTTGTGGCACGTTAGATGAATATTGACCAAACACCCATTGTAGATTATTTTAGGCATACAAAGTGCTGAAATAGTTACTCAGTGCTCAATGCTCAGCAGAACAAATTCTGTAAAAGAAAATTTTTTCTAGGTTAAATATGAAATGAGTCTTAACTTTGTTCTTATCATATTCCAGTGCCTGCAGGAACAGCTATAGCTTGCTCTAAAGAAAAACACTTGGACATGGCATAGCAACACCTACTATTATGATGCCTTTTCCTGAGGAAAAGTTAAATCAGTTCACTCCATAAAGTCGGCTGAAAGGTACACAAATTATCATTGTGCATATGGGATGTATGTGAAATGAAATATGAAATCAATCTGCCAGTGGAATGGAAAAACAGATATTGTAGGAACTCTAGGAATAGAACACTGGGATTGCTCAAGTTGTTTTCTAACTGCTACGACAAAACGATGCCCAGTCTTTCAAATAATTCATGTTTGGCCTCGGAAAAGACTCTCTCAAAGATGATTTTTGTTCATAATAAAGCTGGTCACAATAATAATAATAATATGTATCTTGGAAATATAGAAAGGTGAGGCTTCTCTGTGGATTTGTAAACACTGTTTAGAAATAATTTCTGATGTTTCCTTAAGTCCTTCATGTAATGAACTACTTCATGAAATTAACTCATGAAATTAACTTGGTGCATTTTAGGCACCAAGATCTAGAGGTCATAGAATCACAGAATGGTTGGAAGGGACCTTAAAGATCATCTACTTCCACCTCCCTGCCATGGGCTGGGACACCTTCAGTGAGACCAGATTTCTCAAAGCCCCATCCAAATTGCCCTTCAACATTTCCAGTGATGAGGCATCCACAACTTCTCTGGGCAACATGTTCCAGTGCCTCAACACCCTCAGGGTAAGAATTTGTTCCTTATATCTAATATAAATCTACACTCTTTCAGTTTAAAGCCATTACCCCTTGTCCTATCACTACATGCCCTTGTGAAATGTCCCTCTTTAGCTTTCCTGTAGGCCCTCTTCAGGTACTGGAAGGCTGCTCTAAGGTCTTCCTGGAGCCTTCTCTTCTCCAGACTGAACAACCCCAACTCTCTCAGCCTGTCTTCATAGAAGAGGTTCTCCAACCCTCTGATCATCTTCATGGCCCTCCTCTGGACTTGTTCCCACAGGTCCATGTCATTCTCATGTTGGGGGCCCATGAGCTGAATGCAGTACCGCAAGTGGGGTCTCATGAGAGTGGAGTAGAGGAGTAGAATCACCTCCCTCGACCTGCCACACTTCTTTTGATGCATCCCAAGATACAGTTGGCTTTCTGGGCTGCTTGAGCACGTTGCTGGCTCAGTGTGAGCTTCTCACCAACCAACACACCCAAGTCTTTTTCCTCAGGACTGCTCTCAATCCGTTCTCTGCCCAGCCTGTATTTGTGCTTGGGATTGCCCACAACCATGTGGAGGAGCTTGCACTTGGCCTTGTTGAACTTCGTGGTGTTTGCACAGGCCCACCTCTCAAGACTGTCAAGGTCCCTCTGGATGGCATCACAGGTTCTAACATGGAAGCAATGTTTTGGATTCACAATTATGGTTTTATCAGAAGTCACTGCTGAGTTAGTTCAGGCTCTATCAGCTGCAGAAGCAAGAAAGTCACATTTGTTTCTCTATTGTATAGGGCTTTTTATACCTCTTGATATTTTTACTAGCTTTTACTGGTGTATGCTTCATCCTGGTGAGACAGTTTTATGTTTTTCTTGATTATAGAACAAGAAAGGGAGAACTGTGAGCTCTGACCTGCCAACCTAAGTGAGGCTTAAGGTTTAAATACCTTTGTCAATGGACTCTAGTTCTGCTGCCAAGGCAGTGATCTTTTTTACAAAGGCCAAATAAAAACTCAAATTGGATCAATTCTCAAAGAACTACAACACTGAAGAAGCTTTTCCTTTTCCAGAAGGAGCAACAAAGGTATCTTTTATGCAACATTCAAAAAAACAGAGCTGTGGGAAGAGGAGGGGGAGTATGAGCAGAACAAGAGATTCCAGCAGTTTGACTGACCATTAGTTAGAGGAAAAAAGAAACCTCAGCCTTGCGGGTGAGTTCAAAGCAGCATTTGACAATGTCCAGGCTGTTCAAAGGGGCTTGTGGTGCTTTAAGGGCCTTCCTGAAATTCTCATGAGAGTTCTTTTTTGCACCTTAAAGTTATTTGTGACAAAAATTACATAGACTGGGAGTATTTTAAAGCTTAAGAAACAGTTCTCAAACTGTGGCCTGCAGATACCGACGTGCCCCAAACCCCTTGGTGAATTTAGAGAGCTTACTAGTGAAACATGACACTGGCTTTTCCTTGCTTCCAACTGCAAAAATGGACCATTGGGCCTAAAAAATACATGAAAACCTCCCTGATATTACATTTTTATAGGAGTTCTCCATGAAGGATATTACCTGATCATTAGTGGGAAGGGGATGAGAACCTGAATATGGCTTGAAGCTACCTCTGCACTAAGGTGCTGTTTGGACTCTAAACACCTGTCCTGAAGCATCATTCCAAGGAAAAGGAAAAAAGTCAGTGTGAACATTTGATAAATGGGTGACTCATTCGTTGTTTTGTTTCTTCTGTTCCTATGATCACTTGAAACAACCATAGCTACAATCTTCTTGATAAGTATTAAAGCAGACCTTAATTTTGTTCCAGATCTGGAAAAAGGCTTTGAAGCTTTGTCTCCAAGCTATGTGAAAGCCTTATGAATAGGAAGTAGACCTAATACATGACATTAACTGGCCAGTAATCCAGAGTTTGAAGCCGTCTAATGCATGTGCATATATGACATGACAGGCTGTCACACAGAAGCTGATCCAAATATCAAAGAATCAAAGAGTCATTAGGAAGGCAAGTGTTCAACAAATTATTCCATCTTGGTTTGGAAATGTTGGATATGCTGATTTAAAGCTCACATACAGTGAGGTATACTTACAAATTTGTTTCCTAAATTTACTAAGTTAACAATTAAGAAAACGTGCATCTGGTCAAAATTTTTAGCTCGGGAGCAACAGTGTACTCTGAAGTGAACTGGAAGAGAAACTTTCATAAATGATTATGCCATTTCAGTAAATACCACAGGAAAATTCAACTGATTTTTTTTTCAGAAAAAATAATGTAATTTAACCCCTTATTTAATAAAAAAGTTCAATAAGAAATATCAAGAACTTTCTGAATGAAATATTTGTGAAGTACTAAATGCATCTAATGAATGAGTATATCTGTGTGTGTGTCTATGTATATAAAGGCTTGTTCTGAACAAGACTATAGGGCTCACTTTCAGGATAATATGTTCTCATTTTTCAGAGTGTGAAAACAATGAAATAAACACCTTCTTCGATGTAAGCAAGCACTATATATTTTGTTCCAGCTTCACATGTGCTACATATTTTAGCAGTTTGTCTTGAAATATGCCATATGTTTAGGAATATACAGAAAAACTACAAATGAAAAACCGAAATTTTCTAATATTAAGTAGGTCTGAAATTTACAATTTCTATATGCTAAACAGTAACCATTTCACAGTTATAACTTTTCAATAGTAACAAATTTATTCTAAAGTATTCAGCAATAAAGAAAATGCACTGCTTTTTAATGTCTTTCAGCTTTTTTTTTACGTACATAACATTTTGATGAGCTATTCAGTATTTCTAGATTATATCTGTTTATTCTTTCATGTTTATTTCTTTGTTGGTTATGCATGAATAGCTTCTGTCTTTTTGATTTTGCTTTTGCCCCTGCATCAAGCAGAATCTTTGCAGACTGTGTCAGAAGTGAACTGGTAAAACATTCTTGCACTGAGAATGCTTGATTACTAACCCACTAATTTAAGGGTGGAACTATTTCTGGAAATGTTATGAGCCTGTGTGCTGAAGAACCTCTTATTCTGTGAGTGCAAAGGCACTCGTATTTTGATACAAATGGTCTGTGCTCAGATGTTTTCCATACACTTGGTGAGTTGGCTTTATTACAATTCTTCTAAAAAATATGCATGTCTTACTATGTTTGCATGCTGATTTTGACAGCCAGTTTTCAAATGCAGTCAGGGAGAAGTATATAAAAATGCTTTATCTTTTTATATCTTATTCAAGGATGGATGCTACCTATTTCTTAAGCTTGTAAGTAGTATAAGTGTCCATTTTTCTGTCCCTTGAAGTCACTTAAAGGGAAAGAACAGAGCAGTGGGAAAAAGCTTGGAATCTGTTAAGCAGCGTGTGCCATTTTTTGTCTCCTCCAGGACTGAAACAAAACAGCATGATTTTAGAAAGAAATGATGCTACTGACTGTTGGAGAGGAAATACCCAAGGACATAGGGGCAGGTAACTGAGCAGACGCTCCCTCTGCAACAATGAGAAGAGGAAGGAGAAGTGGAGATAGATACTGCAGGTAAAGTGTTCCTAAATAAATGGATTCTGTTTGCTGCTGTCAAACTGTTTTTTACGTAGAAGGCTTTTCATCACTCTCATCCTACTCCAACACGGTTCGGGAAGGAAGAGTTGGTGGCTGGGCAGAATAGAATTCAGTTAAGAAAAGGAAGTGTAAGCGGTCTTTGGATAATATTTCACCTTGTTTACATCAGGACAGAAAAATTAGCTTCTCAGAAAAACAACAACAACATTTAAAGTTTTATATAATATGAGGAAAGGGACAGGGACACAGTAATGTTGGCAAAATAGTTGAACAGCACAACCTACTCTCAGTTCTTTTCTGGCTGTGCTTGACATCTGGACATTATCCTTTATATCTTGACTTTCCACATTTTAAATAAGGATTTAATGCCTGTGAAAGGTGTTAGACTGACAGCCAAAGAAACAGAGAAGTAACCTCAAATAGTGCATGCGTCACACCCTTCATAAAAATATCACAGCACACTGTAAAATTAAACTAGAATCCTTGTTTTGCCCATAGATCAAATACACCACAAGGCAGAGAAATGAGGGGGATTTTTTCTCCACTACTCTGTAAAAAGTGCTTCAATACCAACTCACAAGGCTTCCTCAAAGGCTGTGGCTAATCCCATCCCATTCCATCATCCCATTCCATCATCCCATTCAGACCCCTTTCATTAGCTTGTATGTATGGTCATAGCCAGTACAAGCTATGCTGGTGTTTTCTGTCATGTAAACTTCCAATGGGAATTGATCTGCACCAGTTTTTCCCTCAAAGCTGAAGAATCACCCAAACGGCAGCACAAAGCATGTGTGATTCAAAGGTTGTTGCATTTGAACCAGAGATCTAAAAGGGGAAAAAGGCACCACAGTGGATAACTGGGGGCTTAATCTGAAGAATCTCAGTCAGGTTGACTCTAAGAAAAATATTTAGGCAATTTTTATATTCTTCAGAACTTCAGGCATAATTATAAGAGAACAATAATGTGAGCAAACAATACTCTTTTTCTTTGTTTTGTTTTTGTTATTTTTCTAGAAGAACAATTCAAGATAATGCACAACAATTCACTTTACACTGAAAAAGCACAGGTGGATAGGATAAAAAAAAAAACTAGGATTAAAAAAATGTGATTATCAGATTCCAGTGACTATCACTATGGGGAAGGAGCAGGCTACAGTTAGTAACTGCCCAGATTAAAACATGTGTGCTCCTATTAAAACATTTACACTCCTATTTTTGTTTATAGACTTTAAATATATTTTTTGCCTGGTATACTCTGGCAATACTCTCATAGGGAGGTAAAGAAGGTAGAAACCTTAAAACCTGCTGTGGTCTAACCCTAACCAGGAACATAACTTTTTGCACAAATATCCTTGCCAATTCTCACTCGGCGTCTCACCCACCTTTTCTTGGAACAAGGTTTTATATCCTCAAATTCCTTGGACCCCAATCAGTCAGACCACAAACTGGGGCAGAGCACGGAAACAGCATTTCTCACCTTCATCTAGAAGCTCCCCAGGGCAAAAAGAGACCAAAGTGTTTTGATGGCACTGCTTGGCCTTGCACTGACCTTTCATTCCAGCCCATTGCTATTGACTCAGCTGTAGATTCTCCTTCGGCCCAACAGAAACCACCAGTGGCTGAAAATTCTTCTTGCTCTTGGGAGGACCCAAGGGGCTAGAGCTGAGCCCTGGGTCACTCAGTCCCTCAGAGCTCTCAGCTGCTGTGACTGAGGTGGACTCAGTCCCCAGCTGTCCTCACTTCCAACATTGGATGTCTTGTGTGCTTGAAGAGAGACTCTGAGATGGTCATGTGCACTCATTCCTGCCATGTTGTTTCTGCTAGACCAAGATATATCAGGTCCAGATGTATCAAACTTTTTGTTTTCCCCAATGGCTGTTTGACATTTGTCACTGAGTTTGATCTATGAAGACTCTCATCAATCTAATTAAAATTAAAGTGACATTCTTCAGCCGGAAGAAGTCTTCTAGATGACTATTTGGTTGACCAGTTGACATTTGAAGGCAGATATCGCTTTAGCTGCTGTCCAAAAGGTGTCTTGATTCTCTCATTATTTGGTTTAGAAATTAAATATTAAATATACATCGCTGAGTAAAAGCATTTTTCTCTTTTGACATAGAACAAACACCACTGACTTAAACAGAAATGAGTATTCATTGCCTTTGTACTTTTAAATTAAACTACCTCAGTGCAATCATGGCCTCAGAGTCCCTGCCAATGAACACCACTATTACATGCTGAATTGCTTAAATTAATGAAAGAGGGCATATTCTTTGAAGCGGAAGAAATTAAAAAAAGCAAAAGACAATAGTTCTCTGTGAAGAAATATTAATGGTTTGATTGGAAAGAAAAGCTTCAGCTTCCATTTTATTAGAAATATTTTTAATTTTCTCCTGACTTCTTTTCACTAGAAAATATGGGTAAGAAACCAGGAAGAAGAAAAGGAAAAAAAATGGGGAATGAAACAGAAGAAAAGTGTTTTGTTTGAATCTAACTGAATATATATTATTCAGTTGTAGAAGTATGAAATGGCAGACAAGAACATTAAAAATATACAGAAAGGCTTTTTGAAAAAAGCGTTGGAAAGGTTTTGCTTAGCTCTACAAAAAATTGTTTGTGTGATTCCAGGACATATAACAACTATAAGGAAGAGCATATCTAGACAGTATCAAAAGATACATACGTATCTACTGAAACAAGCAAAGTAGGTGTGTTCAATGTGTACTTACAGAGTAACCCATCTAGAGAGACAATGGTGTTGTCAATGTGGCTAACCAAAGTACAGGATTTTGTCAATAAAATGACAGCTACTTGCGTGTATTTATTAAATCAACTTATTCATGCATTTCAGTCTTAATGCATCTTGTCTAATTGACACAGCAACTAGACAAGATGCCGATGATGATTTAAAAAATATGGAATCCATTATGTCATGTCTTATGAGATGCAGAATGGCCTGTTTAATCTGGTTATTACCCAATGAAATAATTTTTTGTTAAATCCATCCAAGATGCAAATGGCTTTTTCACATGAGCTCGAAATTATTTTATTATTGAAAGCAGGCAACCTAATTCCCAGTGAAGAGAGTGGTCTGGAAAGCAACATGGAAACAAGCCTTTCCTTTTGGGGAGCCAGTGATCACATTCTCCTAATAAAAAGAGACATGTAGTTGTGGTGGAAAAGACATCTAATAAGAGAAAGCTGCTTAAGTTTTGCTCTGTATGTATTTTGATCTGGGAATTTCACACTGACCTATCATAAATCAAAGAACAAGAACTAGCTTTTTTCTTTATTAAAAAAAAGTATTCATTAACAAGCCAGCTACATCAGCTATGCTACTGTATATCAGCACAAAGTTTCCATTCCTGGAAACAGTTCTCTGAGTATAGGTAAGCTCATGTACAGGTAGTTAGTCAGACCAGAGACGCAGCTGGAGATCTGTATTTGTAGATGTCAATCTTCTAAGGATATACATACCCTAAATTTTGTTTAGGAAACACCACTGGTGTGAGAGGGATGGCTACTGTACCTAAAAGTAAAACACACATGTGAAATGTTGGTTCTAATTTTTTCTAAACAATGTATTTTCCAGTTTAAGGCTAGAAGTATGTCAAAATCATGGGAATAGATTAGGAAGAAATCTCATTTCAATTGTAATGAATATTATATAAGAAATACAAAATACTAAATGGAAGCATTGTTGGTGTCTTTCCAGTCATACTCAGTGACAAGGAAGGAGATGACAGTTCTCCCACCAAAGGGTTAAAATTAAGCAATACTAAAAGAAAAAAATAGGAAGATAAAAAAATTAACCTTAACTACAAGCTAAACAAAAGATTAGATAAATGCCACTTATTACTGCAGCTATAAAATGTGTAGTTGTCTTGGGCAAACCACAGGAAAATCAACAACCATTATTAACATAGGAACCATGAATTTTAAATACATCAAGAAAACAAAACAAAACACAAAATATAATAGACAATTCTATTTTATATTGAGCACAGGAAATGCAGGCCAAATCACCCTGAAAGAGAGAAAGCAGTACAGAGTTTGCATATGCAGCACCGGGTTTCCATTCTGACCAAAGCTGTCAAATACATGAGATAGCAGACGATATCAGGACTTCTCACAACGTAAAGTCACATTTATTTAAAGAAAGTGCTTAGTTGCAAAAATAAGTTAACATACTAAAACATTTTATGGATCCTAAACTTGTAAATGAAATTATATGAGCTACAGTACTTCAGTTCAATTTTTAATCCATCAGTTACTATCCTATTGTTATGTTAGATAGCTTTGTTGAAACTGTAGTAAAAGGCCATTTAAAATAATTTAAATTTTGCAGATTCTGATGGAGGAAATAAAAGAGAGGAAATATTCCAAGGTATGAAATATTGAGTTTCTAGGAGGTTAAAGGAGTAGGAAATGAATGGGACTTCAGTCACCAAGATTACCTTATTTGCAAAAAGTTGTTTCTTCTGGCAAAGGAGGAAGGTAAAAATACCTAGCACTAGGTCTTGAGTTTTCCAAGGCTGAAGAAGTGTGCCTGTGCATTTCAGTGGAATTTCAATGAAGTTGTGTATTTTTTATTACCAAGCTGACAACCTGCCGCATATACTGTCTCTGCAGATCTTTTGTGAAGAGATAATTCTGCTCCACTGGTTAAGGAGTGTTTTGGGAAAAAATATTTTAATTATGAAAATACTGGACTATCACCAAAAAAAACCCCTGCCATGGTTACTGTCTTCTATCTTGTTCCTTTACAATTATATAAAACAGAGAAATATAGATGTGAAAGATCAGATCAGCCCTGACTTTGAAAATGTCAAATGGATGAGCTAAAAAATCCGACTCATATCCTTGCTTTCTTATTTCAAAGGGATTAACAGAATTTTTCAGCTATGGATATGGTACTTTCTCTTTTCTCCCTTACATTTGAAGTCCTGATTTAGCAAATTCTCTTTTTTTTTTTCTTAGGCTAGTAGAATTAATTGTAAGCATGTGCTAAAACATTTTGCTACATTAGGGTTAAACATAGTACTTTTAACAATTTATTGAAGGAAAAACAGAAAGACGTTTCCAAGACACAGCTTGAGCAATCCCAATACATGCAGAGTACATTGCTGGAAAGCTAAAGGCTTAAGTTTCTGTTGGGTAGGGACTCATAAAGTAAAAGCATCAGTGATAAGGAATTCAGTTCCTTTGTGAATTAATGTTAATAATTACAAGGCATGCCAATGTACAACCAGCATGGTGGAATTTGTCAGGTTCTGTAAGAAAGATGTCATATCAGAAAATACAATCTACTTCTAAAGATTAACACCGCCTATTTATCATAAGTAGCTGATGCATAAATCAGATAGCATACAATGGAGCTATAATACATTTTTCAAAACTGAGTTATGCTTTGGAGAAAATCCACTGTCTAGTCCCAACAGTTGAAACATGCTTTAGCAGGTCAGTAGTTTATACATATGTATTTGGTCCCTTTCAGAACAACATATTTTTCCCTCCTACCTCTACTACTGCAAATTAAAAAAAAAAGACATTAAAATAGCCATTATTTATTAAAGTGATAAAGGGAAATGCTCCTTGGTGTTCTCTTCCCTTCATCTGCTGTGTCAGGAGAGCCTGGAGTGGAGATGAACTTCCAGGGCGGATGGATCATTTCCCATCCCTGCTGTCCTCTCAGAGGGGAGGGAGGCATGCTCCGCTCCATGCTTCCAGGCTTTACGCAGAAAGACAGGGCTGAGCAGGTTGGCAGAAGAACAATTTACTACTTAATGTTCCTTTCAAAACATTTTGTCTTTGCCTGTATACAAAAGCTGTCCATAAAATATGTTCATACGTCAGTTCACAATTTAAAAAATCTGAGTCTGGAAAACCTTGAAAACACAGAATTTGCAATGGTTTTGCAGCATGGAGATAGGTAGCAGAGGAAATATTAAACACTCATTTCTGTCTATTTTTTTAAGTGTGTTGAAGGTGGGTGGGAGGCACTGGAGTCAGTGGTTAAGTGGCCACACAAATGCATTTACTTGTAGAAAATGTTCAGCAGGGTAGTTTCGCCATCGGTTTGTTGCATAGGAAAAAAAATAATCCACCCCACTGCATTTCTCTCACCCCTCACAAGTTACTTAGGAGATCCTGAAACAAGTTTCAGAATTGAAGCTGTAACACATAAAATATCACAAAGTTGTGTGATTTGGGTCCTAGAAAGTTAAGTTATACTAAATGATACTTTATGAACAAACTCACCACAGAGAAAAAAAGAAAAGCAGATTTCTGTTGATCTGCTGAATTTTTCAGATTAATAGATTTTTGTGCTGGCAGTAACAAACAAGATGAATTTGCTTTTATAAATGATCATGCTATCAATTATAATGTCTAATTATGTCAAATTTCTGTTACTGGCAAATAGTTGTTTTCCTCATAAAACAGTTTGATTCTTTCACTGCCTTCCTCTATTTTGAGAAAAAAAAATAAAACGACATTTTCTTAGCTCAACAACACTGAACACTTATTTGGTCCTTGCAAGTTAGCGTGAGGTATTGTTAACACCTGCTGCGAAATGATGAAATGTGTGATACTGAGGTGTGGACTGAATATTATGCTTGCATGTGAGTACGTGGTGATTAGGCAGCCACATGATTCTGCTGATAAACTATGGACAAGAACAAATACGATTCCAGGCAAGGACCTGAAAATGTTGTTCCCCAACATACTCTCACATATTACACATAGAAAAGGCAGTTATTCAGAGCTTCTCTAGTTCATCCAAAACACCCCAGGACAAGAAAATTGGAGAATTGTTATCTGGGCATTATACCAAATTCTGGCTGGGTAAGAAATTTTCCTTCTTACTTATACAAACTGCAGTTTCATTGCAAAAGATTCTTTCTTTAATGTGGAGGTCTATGCTTAAATGGCAAATCAGGCTTTAAAAAATGTAATAGGTATGGTTTACTTAACCTTTTATCTTTATGGCACCAAAATGTAATGTCTGAATTTTGAACAGGTGACTTGGGCACCATCAGTTTTGTGTTTCTCAGCTTTCACAGGAGCAGTTGGAGGCAGTCATCTTATTAATGAGCTCAACTTCTAAGGCTTCAGGGCAGTGAATGTAAAGGAGATCATAAAACATGAAAATTTGTAGTACAGCTTTGGTGTTACAACAGCAAAAGTTGCTAAAATGTTCTATTTCCTTCTTTGTACGGGATTATTGCAGACCTCCCTCCAACACGTGCCATGCATCTGTCAGCTATGGGAGAGGGTGTGAAGACAAGACTTAGGCAAGGAGATGTGTTCAGCTGAGCCCCATTTTTCTCAACCAGCAAAGCCCTTTTATTTGAAAATCTGTGGCCTTTTTAGTATAAATTAGATATTATAGATGCTGCTGAGCAATTTGGGAGGTCTGGCTCCAGGTGTGGCAGAGGACACTACATTTGGCCAAACTGCTGCTCTTTGACCAATACAACCGTTCTCTTGGGTTGCTTTCTGGCAGCTATTGGAGAGGCCACAGCTTAGGCATGTGGGTCTCAGAACTGTTTGTGGAAGCACTCCAAGGGACAGAAAGACCTATACTATTTCAGTGGACATATCAGTAAGTGGATGCTGGATGCATGAGCCATGAAGCATTCAGATCTGGCTTTAGCAGGGAGATTGGAAGTGATGCAGCAAGCATCCTGAACTCTGGCTTAAGTTTCACGCAGTCATGTCAGCTCACATGGGCACTATGGGTAAATTATCTACCACAACTCAGAGACCCTTCAGTAGTGTCCAAAGATACGCATGAGCTTTTGCTAAGTGTTCAAAGACTATCAGATGGGCGCGAAGAAAGGGTTTGGACCACTGGAATGCATCTCCTTGATCTATTAAACTCTGTGGTATGCCAGCTGTGAAGGACTTGTATAACCATATCCTCATTATTTTATTGACTCCAGGGAGGAGAAAACTTTTCCTTAATACTACCTGGAGTTAATCAGCAGGGCCAAAATCACTACCTGAATCTTTCCACTGGAAGCTTCTGCACGATTCCTGCCTCTCACTGCACACAACTCTGCACCTTATCAAGCCTCGTCAGTAATTCATACTTTCTTTCTGGAAATGTTCCATACATTTTATGGCGTGCAGTGATTTAAAAGTAAACAACAGTTTAGTAAGATGATACGGTAGAGCATTGAGAACCCAAGTGTCCCAGGGTACTGGTTTTAAGTCTTAGAGAGAATTCTGAAAGGTTTTAGGACTGTTTTCAGATTATGTCAGCCTCCTGCATGGAGGAGTTCAATGGCTGCAGCATCACCCACTCTGCAACTGCTTTGCAGTGAAAGGGAATGCTTGCCATTTCCATCACTGATCAGTTTTTTTGCCAGAACAACTGCATTGGATCAACACGTAGAGGTGGGATGTCTGTTAGTCACATTGTGTGTGCCTCAGTATCTCAGAAAGAACAGTTTGACAGAAAGCTGAAACTTTTTGCAACCAGCTTTAATCTTAGAATAGCTGTAGTTTTCTCAAGATGATAAAGTCTTCCTTAGTTCCTTGCATTTTCCTATTCTCTTTGTAATCCAGTTGGAATAGTTGGAGCAGACTCAGGGCTCCTCCAAGTCCATCTGACTGGATTTCTTTGCTGAAAGGTTCCTCAGGATTTTCACACAGAACTTCATCCCAGGAGTACTAAATCTCTCGGTCATGCTTATTATCTCATCCACTCTCTCTGAGACGGCTGAGTGCCTGCAGGCAAGGGTTTTGCTGTGGATGTTGAAAAGCCCTCATAAAGCTGTATGATACTGCAGCAGCATCCAGACTGTCTGGAAAGGCTAAAGAGCAACTTCCATGTTTTATATTTTCAGGTTTATAATTAAATATTAATAAAATGACTAGACTGAAAGGTAAAAGAAGGGAAATGTCATTTACTGGTGCACCCTAGTGAATCTGGGAATACTGAAATCACAGCATATGGTTTCTCTCTTCTTAAAGACAGTAGATTATTACAAGCAGACTTCATTGTGGTCTATAATTCTGATTTTCTACTTCTGACTATGCCAAACAGCATTTTTTGTTTTGTTCAAACAGCAATCAAGAGTGGTATGTTATCAAGCCACAGTACTGTGACCTTTGTATTTAAAATGAATATTCTAGCTACTTGGAGCCAACACATATATTAAATTCTAAGGTTGGAGGAAGGGTGAAAAACAGAGGACACGCAATTTAAGATGTCTTGCAACCCTGAAGCTCAGTTCTTCATTTCTCCTCAAGATTTATTGATTTTGGGGCATGACTACAGATTTTACAGGCATGTTATACCTAGGGCATTCCATTTATTTTGGTAAACAGCCAGACAGCTAAATTTCTAAACAGCTGTCTGGAACTGGATGAGCACATGGACTCAACATGTCTTAAAATAAAGAAATAATAATGATTTTAGTCTTGTTTCTTCCAGTATAGCTACGGTATAAATAAACAATTTTTTTTTTTCATTTTTACATATATGGAGCAGAAAGAAACCGTGCATGAAGCATGTTTCTAAAAGAAAATACTAAGTCCTGCTTTCAGTAGAATTAAATGCTTCAGTTTGCTAATTAATTTTCTTTCCCAGAAGAATGCCTAACGATGCTGAAGAACTTTTGTACAAAATGTCTAATATTTTTATTTTTTTTTAAATAAACAAAAAAACCCAAAAAACAAAAACCTCACTCTGAAACAAATCTTAATTCTTAAATGTGCTGTAACTTGACATTGTCTCTGCTTTTTTTCAGCCTCTTTCCTTATTGCAAAAGAAGAAAAAAGTAACATCCAGTATCCTCCAAATACAATCTATTGATTTAGCTGCGTTAGGTGAAGGCCAGACGTCTCATTATGTTAGGTACATGGCATTCTTTCTTCTGTTGTCCTTGGAAGAAATATATCTAGGAAGTACTACTTGCATCAATATACAGCTTCCAATTCTTAATATCCTGATAACATTAAACATGAGTGAAGCACTGAAAATTTTCAAACTATCAGAAAACAATGAAAAATTGAAGAGAAACAGAGATCAGTGCACTTTTAAACATTGAGTAAGTAGCTGAATACCAGGGCCACAAGTACTATATTAAAGGTAGATTGAAATGGGCTTTCAACCAAGCAGGATGAGGCAGTTGTTTAGCAAGTATTTTTGGTGATGGGATGGGCGTATACAGTCACTATCTAACTCTTGCTATCTACGTTGTGCCAGCATAATAATTTCTTTTTTTGAGCATGAGGGAAGGAGGAGATAGACTGAACTGTATTTCAGTTTCTCATTACATCCCTCTGTGTACTAGTACCAGCATTTGCCACAGAATAATCTAAGGGATAATACAGGCAAGAATACATGGCTAGAAAAAGAGGAAAATGCTTAAACAGGACTCCAAGAACCACAAAAAAATCACGTTGGTAAAGGCTTTACAGATTCCAGCACCAACACTCCTAATTTGGGCTACAGAAGAAGTGTTACAATTAAAAATACACCCCAAAACTTCAAATAAAATATATTCTTACAAGTATGGCTGACTGCATCTCTCTGTGAAGCTTGACAGCCATCTACTCTATTACACATAGACACATCTGAAGAATAAAGCCAAAATTTTCATCATTATAACAACATAACCAAAATGCTGGTTCTCACTGTAGTGAATATAGAGAAAGGTGCCACCCAAAGCCTGATTTTGAGGACCTAAGGTTTAAATGGCCACCTGTAGTTGCTTATTAAAAGGCACATATTTAAAAGGCTACGTCTTGTAGCCATTCACAAAATTCACTAGACTTCGTCAGTGTTCCTAAACTATGTACAATGTACAAACCAAACCATGCAATTCCTGATTACAGTTTTGTTCTTGTTCATGATGATAGTAAAAAAAAACCCACTGTGCAATACAGAAGGACATAGGCGCACAATGAGAGATAAGCAAGAAGATAGCTTAGTCAAAATCATACAGATTCTTGTAAGTATGGTAGTGAAGTTTAGGCAGCTAACTAATCCTTCTGGCTTAAACATGGTTTTGAAGTATTTTTGTGTGCATCATAAAGTCATAAATTGTGTATCCCTGTGCTGAATGTTGAGACTAGTCAACAAAGAAAGGTTTCGGTTAGTGTCAATTGTGATAGGGTTTTTGGGAAATGTGATTATTAGTGAGTATTTATACGGGCCTGTGTGTAGAATCACTCCTAATGAGAAAATCAGATTTTCGTATCTGAAGTGAGCTTTAGCACGTATTCTTACCTGATTTTACTTTAAGACTGAAATCTATGGAAGTGAAAGTTAAATGTTTGGAAATTAAAATACAGCTGTCTCTACTGTAATCACAGGACTGTATAGAGAAATATTTTCATTAATTCCTGATCTGCCTGTTTTGACAGAAGCTCAGTTGTCTGATAAGGCAATGAGACAAATTAAATCCTGCTTCAGGCAGTACACAGACCACATTACTCAAAAAAAGAAATTAAAAACTGTTGAACATCTGTTATTACTGTGAATTTAATCTGCAGAACAACTTCATTATTTTACTTCACATATTTAACTTTATTACTGAGGAAAAAGAACGTCTTGTGGTTAGAACATTTTTTTGGGGGGAAAAAAAAGTCTGTTCTTTATTCTCCTATTTGCCATTGATTCCTGAATGACTTTATACAAATACATATACAAATCATGACATATGACATATACATATATGACATACAACATACACAAATTAGTCTCTTTATACCTTAGCTTTCCTATCAGCAAAATGGGAATATTATTGCTGCTTGCTTCATGAGGTGCTTGGAATATTAATTCATTTCAAATTTTCCTCATCAGGAAATGGCATAAACTACTTCTCTCTCTGAAAGGACTTTGAGACTAATGAATTGAGAGTACTGTATATGGAGTCAGGCATTACTAAGTTTTTGATGGTAGAGAGAATAGTTGTAGGGGAAGCTCTGAATGTGACAAAAATCATATCATACATTTCACTGGCCTAGATAGTGTGTCTTTTAACTATATTTGGCCACAAAGTTACTTTAAATAATCCAAATAATACAAAATGGCTTAGCTTTATTGAACGTTTTCAACATGGATTATCATAATCTATGCGATATTGGAACATAATTTCTGCAGTACTGCATGTGGTTTACTTTTCTCAATAGAGAATATTCATAATGAATACTAGTAGCGGCACAATACAGAGAAATTTAACATACCTCTCAAGAGTTCTGTTGTTTAGTTTATCCCACATACACAGAGTTGATCGCCTGCAGTCTTGATCACACAAAGCTCTGAGTGAGACTCACTGAGGAACTAAGCATATCAGCAGTGGTGCTCTGTATTGCTGTCAGAGCTTGCTCTACTGTTTTTGCACAGTGCTCAGCCAAGCTGAGTTGATATGTCATTTAAAGTCGGCACTAGTTGCAGTGTTTCTGCACCAGGTGCCATTGCATGTTGTGGACAAGTACCCAAAGAACTCCATGGCAAGGAGGAGCAAAGCAATGCAGTTGCAATGGGGTGAGAAGGAAGAAAAATTTTTGAGCTGAAAATGCACAGAATCTTTTAATGACTAATTAAAGTCATTAAACACCATCCTCATTATACTCAAAATGCATACAAATATGTTGCTTTATTGACACATTTCCTTTGAGTGCAAACTTGAGCTAGAGCTGAGCAGCACACTTCAGAGGATGCTCACAGAGGTAGAATGCACTCTTTCAGTGCGGTTAAATGGAGTTTAGCTGTGAATCCATCCAGTATAGAAAATATTTATTCCCATTTTGTAGCACAGAGTTATTGTAGAGTGAATCCACGCTTAGGTACCAATTAGAAAAATGAAACTATTTGGGAGAAAAAAAAAAGACATTCCAAAGATGTAAAGGGAACCAAACAAGGCATAAGTATGAAAGAAAGAAAAAAGTCAAATTTAGGAAGTGGCATAAAAATAATAATGTACAACTGTAACATGAAGGGGGAAAAGTCTTCAGCCTTGATGGAGAGTACATCTTCTAACTGAATTATTGACTACATTTGTTTGAATTGGCTTGATATGATTAAATCCAGCTATATTTCAGCTCTGTGTTACACATGGTATGGACATGCTACCAAAACAATGTGAATGCCAATAAATGGAAATCTGGTTTGGAAGATGGGAGACACTGATGCTTTGCAGAAACAAAGACCATGATTAATCAGAATCACAGCAAGCAGGTTTAAATAATCTGTCCAGTAAAACATACAATGATGATACATGTCTTATATATCATCTAAATAAATGGTAAGCCAGAAACGATATTGCAAAATGGCAGATATGGATATTCATAGAAAAGACTACTTTCTACTCCATGCATTTGCCCTGTAATCACTAGGACATAGTTGTCCAAATTAAACCAGTAGAAAGACTACTGTAGGTATCTACACAATGAGATTGGGCCTTGCAAAAGAGAAGACATGACTTCCAAGAAATGGTCTTTCATAAAACTTAAGGATAGGTTCTGAGATATTTCTCTGAGCAAAATAAAATTGCATCAGTCTGATTTCCCTTGTAGTTTACCTTAATAGATATATACTGTCTTTCTCAAAATACAACTCTGCAGAATATGATATAGAATTTCATAATGAATGGTGTCATCAGCTGGAGAACACAGGAGCACACAGGATAACATTTTTGGAACAAATCATAATCCTCAAAGAATGGATAAAGCATTATGATGAGTCTCCAGTGCATTTAGGTTTTAGTGTTGCTTTCAAAAGGAAAAGGATATCTACAGTGAACTCCTTGTTTCAAATGAATTAACTACCCTCCCACAGTCTTTTATTTACTCATTTATTTATTTATTTATTTATTCAAAATATAGACATGAATCAGGCTCTGGAGGTGTAATAAAGAGCTGGCAACTCTTTCTTCCTTCCTATCCCCTGCCCCCGATCTCCCTTTTCTTTTTTTGATGTTCTCAGAAATGCAGTCAGCATAAAGAAATTTCTGTATTAACAGAACTTTTCACAACAAATGATATCTCACATCGTGCTTCTTTACTAACCATCTCAGCCACTTGGAAGCAGAGCTAAATTATATCTTCTGCCTCAGCAGGAACCAGATACTTTCCATTCCTACCTCCCCACTCAATGAAATGAAATGTTTCCTGGTCGGTGAAAAAAATAGTAGATGTAGGCATTTATACTGTACCTATAAAAACATTTGCCATCTGAACTATATAATAATTAATTTTCACCGTATCTCCATAAAACTCTGTGCTCTCTGTGAACTTGTTTTACCAAATAAAATTAAAGTGATCATCCCTTTTTAATGGCTTCACTCACTATTTTTCTTTTTATGAGCTTTTAAGGAGCCTGGCAATTATTTAGCCATTCACAAGAGTGATAGCTGATCTCAAATAAAATAGAAGGGAAAAGGCCAACTATTTCAGGAAGACTTAAAAGCTTTTTCAACTTAATTCCTGATATATTAGCTGCTAAATTACCAAAGCCTGCTACAATAAAAAGACAGAGGTGCAGAAAAAACATTCTTTATGTGACATGCTGTGACATTGTTGTCACAGCCTACTTGGTCCACAGTTTCTTGACCATTCAAAGCCTCTGGTGTCTCACCTATCCACATCTGTCCTGAAGTCAGTTTTCTTTCTACTCTTGTACTCTTTATATCACACAAGCCCATTTGAACACAATCCTTTATTTTCAATCCTGACGTCCTCACCGCTGTGTTATAACAGTGACTTCTCCATTGGCAGCTAATGCAGCACACATCCACCAGACATACCAACTCTGATGCTAAATTGACCTTGGGCATCTCTTGTTAAAGCAGTGAGCAGTAATATCTTAATATCTTAAAATCTTTACAGCTTTAGCAGGAAAGAATCATCTTTATTTTTCTAAGACATCTGAAAGACAGTATTGCTGGCGCTTTACCTGTATACATAGTTACATTTACCGGCAAGTTATAAGAGGAGTTGCTTGTTAGCCATGCTAATTTATTTTCTCTGAAGAGCTTTGCTCAGGAGTGTACAGGCAATCAACACAGACAGGCACATAAGCCACAGCCTCTGCTTTTACAGGCATTCAAAAATCAATCAGGAAGGCTGCAATCATTGCTTCTTTATCTTCCTCCTCTCACACGATTCAAAATGATGCCTGTATTTTGCCACACAATGTACAGGAACTGGTTAGCCATGGTGGCCTGTTCCTTCAGCATCTGCTCCTTTGGGAGCACCCTGTAGTGACAGTAGCTAGACTGGACCGGTTTTTAACCTATTGACATTAGGAACAGTTTCTCCCTCTTTTGATACTGTGTCAGGAACCCTTCTGAGCCAGTGAGCGTGTTGGGAGGATGAAGAGGACTCTTGAAGAGCACAAGAAGGGCTGTAGCTTTGACTGATTGAACCTACTCAGACACTCACATGTCCTGGAACTTTAGTGAAAGCAGGTTTTGGCTGAGAGATGTATCTCTGTGTTTTTTGCCTGTGTATGAATCAGCAGAGGTATGCCTTGTACTGATATTTTATGTACTTGGGGAAATAAAAGAAAAAGCATTTGTTAAAAAGATAATATTTTCTAGGATTTGAAACAGTTTCTGACCCAGTTTTATTCTAACACAATATAAAGTTGCCCTGCTAGCAAATGACTAGCTGTGTTAACTGGGAGGGGGCCAAGAATGGCCAGTTTTTTCTATACACTGGAAAAAGTGATTGTATACCTCAGAAAAACAATGTTTATGCAGTTAAATATTTTTTTTTCTCTCTATCAGAAGTGTTCGTGTTTCTTACTTTGTTTCTTCAGGAATTACAAAGTACAACTCTCTAGTGACTGACCTCTGCTCTTGAGCTTGTGTTGTACTATTTTGATACTGCACCTTTGAATCTTCTTTGCTGGTGTTTATGTCCAGGAATGTTTTAGGCTAACCTTCAGCTGTGACTGAAGCTCTAGAAGTATTTCACTGGACAATAAACCTTTTCCTTTACTTCGTAACTGTAGTGTTTCACTAAAATACATTTGCAAAACATGTTCATATTCTCAATGTAAGCTATCGTTTATTCCCAAACAGTTAAGATCATGGCTTTTAGAAGAAATATTATGGAAACTTTCCTGGCCATCTGTTAAGGAGGTGAAGATGAGTAAAGAAATATCAGCTAAGTGATACTGTGGACTAAATTTCAAATACCAGAGTCAGTTATTCCCTTTTAGAGAAACTTATACTAGAAACATACAAGATAAAATTAATGATGCCTGTTTTCAACCCTGTGCAATATATTCAGTATTCCACATGAAAGAGAAAAGAAGCATTTGGACACTTCCAAAAGATGATTAAGTTACCCCAATTGAATGTTCATCTCACAGGAAAAAAAAAAATCCCTTTGCCAGATTACTGCAGAATACGTCTTTAACCAGCCATCATGCTAAACACACACTATCAGGTTTTACTTCAAGCTCCTCAGAATGCTCCCAACTCAAACCCAGCTAACTGCTGTTCACCTCTTGGAAAAGAGTTACTCTTTTGCCTCAGATGTCTTTGCCATGAATCACAGGTGGATATTCACAACTGCTATTTGTTTTGAAATCAGAGAATGTTTCTCTACTGAGCTCTATGTGAAGTAGTTCAAATAGTCTAATACGAGTGACATGTAAGCTAATTTGCTACTGCAGGCCAGACCCTTAAGTTACCAGGGCTTCACAGCTGTAGGAAACCTTGTGTACTTCAGGGTTGGCTAGATAAATCAGTTTAAACACATCACCATTATTTATTTGTTCTCTCTTATTTTCCTCGTTATATATTTTAAACACAAAGTTAAAGACTAATTAACAAAAATTTGCAGGATGTGGGCCTGACTGCTTGTATGTACCTTTTGTAGTTATAGGCTAAATAGAATCCCTACTGAATACCTTCAAACAAAAAAATTAGGAAAGAAAAATCTCTGTAGGCATGAGACAGGTATGAGAAACAACATTACTGAAGTAGTAGACAGAAAAAAAAAAGTCCCAACCAACCCCAAGAAAGTGATCTGTTGTGTTTTAAACCTGAGGGCAATTAATTCATTAGAACAATTTTACTAAGGACATGGTTCATTAACACTTGAAGTGTTAAGACCAGAATATATTTCTGCAACACACGTTTTATCTCAGCCAACTATTATGGGCTAAACATACTGTGGAGTTCACATGAAGTGAGTTTATCACCTTTTTTGTGTCAAAGATCACATTCTTTGGCCTTCCTGGCCTTGATATTTCTATAGTTTTAAGTACAATTTTCTTTAAAAGGACACAAGTGTCTTAACTAAGATTTTATTTGGTAGTTTTTTGTAGCTTTCTGCATAACACACTTTCCAACAAAACCAATGTAACCATAAGGAAATTTGGATATACTTTTCAGTCCACTTTACAATTTAGAAAGCTGATTTTATTATTATTTAGATACCTAGAGACCCCACAATAGAAATACTGAGGGGCATTTGAATCACTTACATTCATTGCTTATTAATCACTAAAGAGGCTGGAGTTTTGTGTTTGGGTTTTTTTTTTTTGTTTTTGTTTTTTTTTTTTTTAGTTGTTGGTGTTTTTTTTTGTTTTTTTCTTTTTTTTTTTTAAAAGATGGCCTACGAAGTGACAAAAGTCTAAACCGATGCAACTGTCCTAATCTTTCAAAAAGATTGGTTGCATTTAAATCCCTTGCTTTCCACTGCTATCTATACACAGGTAAAATCCTTTACGTTTTTGTCTCTGTAGTTTTCGTGATACTATGCTGAAGAAATCAAAGAGGAGTAGAACTTGTGTGCCATAGTAGGATTACATTCTGTTCCCCAAAAAAGGTAGCAATTTGTGTTGCCCATTTCCAAATAATGTTTTCCTTGCAAATTATTTGTGTCTCTTTCTCAGTATACTTCATATTTTCTCTGTCTTGCCAGAAATAAAAACAAATACACCTGGTATGGAAAAACTTGTGTATAAATACAGGAAAAAGGGATACCCCTTGGCAGTTCACGAGGAAGGTCAGACTGAGGCTAAATAAATAGGATACTTTTCTCTTCCACTCAAAACATCAATTCCTAAGTGTGTTATGCCTTAATCAAATTAAAGAACGAATTCTGTATTAGTCCCTAAACACTCTAACTTCAGAACATCTCATTTCTCCTGGGGTTCTCATCAGTTCCTTCAGCTGATGCACTACAAAGAAAGCCAACTTTCTAGGAAGTTCTTTTCAGTGTTTTTACTCATGCTATTTAGTTTTGAAAATTTTACTGTTTCCTTAATTACTGAAACAATGTGAATCACGGCTTTTTAAAAGAAAAGTAATGTTACCTTCCTTTTGGTTGGAGCGGGGAGGAAGTAAACTTTTAAAACGTGAGCTGCAGGCATCTGGACATTATAAGACAAAGGAGAACAGTTTACAAATCCATATTTTAGAAATCTCTAATTTAAGCTACTATTAATTGCTGAGATCTGGATCATGATGTCTGCATGGTCAGTGTTGATAACACACAGAGTAGGTTAAATCTTGTGCTGAGTCTGACTTTCTTCATAGCAGCCTGTATGGTGCTTTGGTATGGATTTGTGACTAAAACAGTGTTAGCACACCAGTGTTTTGGCACCAAGACTTTCTCTCTTTCTCACTCTGCTCCTGCAGCTAGTGGGCTGTAGTCTGGGGGTGGAAAAAGAGGTTGGTAGCAGGCACAGGCAGGGCAGCCAATGTGAACTGACCAAAGACGTGTTCCATATCATATGATATCATGCTCAGAAATAAAAGCTCAAGGAAAGGAGGAGGAAGCAGGGATATTTGTGGTATTGGTGTTTGTCTTCCCAAGCAACCACTACATGTGCTGAGGCCCTGTTTTCTGGGAAGTGGCCAAACATCTGCCTGTCAATGGGTAGCAGTGAATAAATTGCTCTTTGCTTTGCTTACATGCTCAGCTTTTACTTTACCTATTAAACTGTCTTTCTCTTGACCCATTGCTTTCTTGCTTTTGGTATTCCTATTCTGTCCACCTTTCCACTTGGGCATGGGAGAAGAGTGAGCGAGCAGCTGTGTGGGTGCTTGGCTGGTGGTCAGAGTCAACCAGCCACAGCCCCCACTTCGATTTAATTGTCTCCTCAAATTGACTTTATCCAAAGTCTCACTATTCTATTGGTTATTTTCATTTTCCCTAAATCAGGCTGACTCATGAACAATTGTTGCACTGAATCAAACCTACCATATCAGCTAGGCTCTGAAAACCATCTGCAAAGTCACACACCTGCTACAATTTCAGGCATGTCCTGCAACACAGTTGACTTCTTATGGCCCAAATTGTGTTGCATGTTCCTTATTCACTTAGAGGGAATACACAGGGAAGCAACGGATTTCCAGCTCTTACAAGATAGTACTTGCATTGTAAATTTAGTCATATTCTCAAAACTACTCTGTACAAATTTTGTCCCCTGTCTTAACCAAATGTTGCTTTTTGGAAACCATTTTTATGATAATGTTAAATTACAATAGCTTAAATTTGAGAAATAAAAGTGCATGATTGACTCAATCAAATTTAATTTCTGTTAAGGACAGTTTATGAGCAGTAAGGTTTTACTAAATCTTAAAGAGCTATTACTGAAATTATTCAGTGTCTTTGGACTCTTTATTTTTTATTGTATTTGCAATGTCCTTTTAATACCTAAATAGAGAGAATACTGCATAGAATGCTTATATGTATTTTCTATTGTATATTCAAAATCTGCAAGTATATGCAAAAGAGAAGGATATAAATATTAGTAATACAAGGAAACTCCTAAACGAGAAGGGAAAAAAACAGCTTTTAAGAAAACGATTTAATGTCTTTTGTTCAAAATTTTTTTTTCCTGTTCCTTCCTTTGATCATATTACACATACAGACATACTGCACTATACTCTGGTTTGATGCATTCTAAACTTTGAGGACCTAAGAGCCTGGAAAATGGAAAAAGAAGTGATTTACTGACATGACTTCAGTGTTCTTAGGTCAGTTCATCATGTTGCTGGCTTTTCTCTTGCTTTTCTGTGCAGATACACAGAGTTCAAATTTGTGACAAGTAACGTTTAATAACTTGCATCTGTCTGCTTTTGCTAATCTAGAAGGTTGTTGCTCTGGTTTGGCTAACAACCTCAGTGGTCTAAGCCACTGAAAACATTCTTAATATTTTGTTTATCACAATAAAAAGAAGCTTTATGCAAGCCATGACATGTATTTTTTGATTTCTGACGTCAACACTTCTGTCATGATCCATGTGGCAGCAGGCAACTTCAGTCTCACACTGCAGTTCAGCTATACTAACCTTCTTGGTCAAGCTCATACCACTCTTTCATTAATCATTAGCTCCCTAAGCAGATCCAACTCTTAAAATGAGAAACATGGTGAAAAGAACGTCATTTTGAACTAGGAGGAAAAGTTAGGAAGCATTACAGTCACATACTTAATCATCATGGAGGATTTAGTAGAAAATACGGAAAGAAGACCACAGGCTGCACAATTGCAGGAAACTAAGAAATGCAAAGGGATCTTTCACAGCAATTAGAACAAATGGGACTCATTCATCATTGAATTTCCCCTCTAAATTAAGGGCTTACACATGCATAACTGAAATTACTTGGTGGTATCTTAGGTCCGTTATCCTTTGTAAGTTATAAAACTATGTTTTTCTCACTTGGTAATAGTGGTGACTTTGCTCTCTATCTTGCTGATCTGATAGAAAAAGTCAAGTGAACAAGGCAAAGATTTCAGAGGAAGCACATGCCAGAATGTGTAGTTGTTTCTTCTTCAGTTATACTGACTTGCACTCTTAGGTTTTTGGAGCATGTTTGTTTTATTTCTCTGCCTTGCCTCCTAAATCAACAGAATGGAAACAGACACTGTTTTCATTTTGTGACATCTTGTGTTTTTCATGTTTCAGAAACCAGCAAACAACTTACGGCTGAAGAGTGCTGACACACAGTAACTGCTCAATAGAGACACTTTTGATGTGGAGAGAATCTGCTTTTTAAGGCAGTGGGAGAAAGACAGTGCAAATACCACTTGTGCTTGGTGGGATTTCTAGTGGTTGGCTACCTACTGGACATTGCCGACACCATCAAAGCTACTGAGACCCGCTAGTCGCTTCCCCAAAGAAATACAGGCAATTGACACCTACTTTTCACAATAATCTTCCGAGGTGGGGTTTAACTCAGGAAAAGTTGCTTAAGGAAATGGTGGTCAGCTTGGGAGAAATGCCAGCCTTCTTACGCACATCAAACAACCTTAGTAAATCCAGAGGGACCTTCTTTTTTGTGGGAACATGCTTTCTTCTATGCTGAGCTTATTAGAGAATTAAAGCCAAAGGACATAAACCTTTATGTACCACAGGGTGCAGCTCCAGGGACAGCCCCACCTAAGTTAGCAGGGCTGGTTTTCATATGGGAGTTCTTAAGAGTAAATATTTGTCAAAACACTCCTGGTTTTGATGAGCTCTGTCAATCAGAACTCCTTTGGCTTCAACCAGTACAAGCAGGAACTGCTCTATTACCATCAGCAAAACTTGTAGCTATGCGTAAGACACAAAAATAAAGTTTGGAAAGTACAAATACGAAATTCTAAAGACTGTTTAGGAAAAAAAAAAAATCCAAACCCTCACATACAGTAATCAAATAGAAATCAACATTTAATAATACAGGACACTTTTGCAGATGGTGCCAGATACAGTCTTTCGAAAGTACATTAATTTGATTTTTCCCATCTGACAAAGTACTCTTGCCCTCTACCCTCTACCAGTTGAGTAGACATAAAAATGAGAGAAAATTAAAATCCGCTGTAACCTGAAACACACCAGCAACTGAAGTGACTCTGAAACAGTTAGAAATATAGTCTCACATCTTTTGTAGGCATAGTTTTGAATGATATCTTGTTCTGCTGGCTCTATTTATGAAAAGAATAGGAAAAACAGGTGAGGAACGGTAATTTAGTGCATTATCTTTAAAACATACGTTGAGAGAGCTGAAAAAACTAGAATACTTCTCAATAGTACTACTATACTAAACAAAAATCTGATTGAAAATGAGTTACGTATTTCTTCATATGGAAAAGTAATTTGGTTGTAAACAAGCATGGATAAAGTCTGATTTTCAACAGCAGTGTCTTTTTTGATATAACAGAAACAAACTTCATTGTCATTTTTTGCTTGTTTAAAAAAGAAAGCCATGTGGACCTCAGCACTAGATCTTATATTTTACTTCATACGTATTTGTGCATTATTCTGCCATCCTTATTTTTTCTAATTGTACCATTCTAAATACGCTTGTTAATTAGTAACAAACAACATGATTGAATACAAAATACTTGAGTGTGATTTGTTTTAGATAATGCTCATACCAATTTCTTAATGGGATTTAAGGCTATACTGACTTGTTTTGTTTTGTAGATCTGGACTTTGAACTAGATGTTCACTCCAAGAAGAAGGTTTACCTAAAAGTAACCTTGTTATAACAGAGACTGTACTAAGTTTGTGGTGACTTGCCTGTGCGTTGTTTATATACTGTGGCTTTCTACTCACATAAGCCTTCGGGAAAGGAAACTCCAACCTGCCAGACAAAAGTTAAAAGTGCTGAGGAACCATGCACTAATAGCTTTCATATTAAGTTAATTTTTAGTTACATGCTCCACAAACCCACATTTTCCTTTTACGATATGTATCATATGGCTATCAAATGTACTTATTGTGTTTTTTGACAACTGCAAGAATGGCTGGGTACTGGATGATCTTACAGGAAGCAGGAAACTTGGGATACAGTATTCACTTGTGCAAAATGCTGCCTTCTTGGAAGCTGTCACAGCCATGCAATCTGTGAACATTGCCACTTAAAAAAACCAAGAGGTGATACTTCAGCTAAAGAAAGGCAGCACAATACTGGGGCTGGTGCCCCTATCTTTCATTCTTTCACATGAGACAAGTAGCATCTGGCCTTTTGCCTTCAAAGAAATCAAAATATTCCTAATATATCTTTTAAAAGTTTCAGGATCAAAGGCAAGTCAAATCCAATGTGGTTTAAAGCTTGTGAAACTCTGGAACATCTTTGGGGTTCACAGAACTTGTTTTAGCCTGAGAAATATTTTTCCTCTAATTAAAACCCATATTTCCCAGCCAGGGTGATTCGATTTTTTATTCAGCTAAAGTGAGAAAGTGCTGCGTGTTAGCATAATCTAAAACACACACAGCTGAATGGGAACAGAAAACTGGACGCTAAAAAAGACTTCAGACATAAAAAAAGCAAATTAGTCATGAGTAAGAAAAGTGAAAGAGCAACTAAAAAGGCAGAACAAGACTAGACTACTCTTACAACAAAATCATGAAGCAGAAGTGTGAAGTCATTAACTTCCCTTAATAAGCAGTGTTGTCATATTTGGGTGCTGATGTTCAACTAGAGGAAAACATCATAGAGTTTTATAGACCCATATAAGTTCACATCTGCTGAAAGCCTCTTCTGAAAACACAGATAATTTCTCACATTTTTATTTTTGGGAGAAGGCAAGTAAGCAGATTTCAGAGGGGAAAAAAAAAGTGGAAGAAGGGCTTAACTCACAAAGCTATACAGGCAATGGCATGTTTAAGTTACGCTCAACTGAACTGGAGCAATATCATAAATTAAGAAAAAGGGAAAACCTAGTCAGAGATGTAACCAGTTGTGGCATACTGTCCTCTGGTTCACTCCAAGAGCTGAAACAGCAGTCACTTGCTCATATCCCAGTTGCACTTGAAACTTCCTGCTTAGTTATACCGTTCCATGGACCTCACACTAGACTCAGCTCAGTTCATTGGTCTTCTTTTATAGGAAGAACAGAAGTAAGATATGATTCCTGGCTAACTTCACGAAAAATATTCTCAAAAATTCTCAAGTATGGCAAACTTTTTATTTAATTTACCTGGATAACTGATAGCTAAGTGAAGTATGATAGAGAAATGTTCTTTTTTAGAAATGTGAAGAATTAAGGAGAGGAGATTTGCAATTGATCTGATTTATAACTTAAAAACATATAATCTGAGTCAAGTAGAAGCTTTTGTCCTTAATTTGCCTGCTGTGGGGAACAGAGACTATCAATAAATATAAGGGGAAATGACAGACCTAATGACCCCTAATATCACTCAAGGCTACCTCTGGAGATAGAAAAAGTATTCCAAAGATGACAACTAAACTGCTTTTGACAGGTTAGAGAAATCCACCTGGAGTGATAGATTTCTCACTGTAAAAAGTCAGTTTAAGAGAGAGTGAGAGGTGAAAATTCAAAGAGATGTTCAGTCATGAAAGTGTGAGTGTGGAAAACAACTGGGAAAACTTTTGGGATTATTCCATGGCTTTATAGCTATACTGACAAAACACTTAATAGGTTAGATTTGCATTTGGCAGTGGGAAAAAATGTGCTGCAATAAGATTCAGATAGGAGAAGGACAAAAACCTCGACTGTTCTAGATATACTGCTACATATCTAAATTTAAGCTGACATTGAACCAGAGAAACAAATAGGCAGAAAATTGCCTTTATTACTGAAGATTTACCTTGGATACTGCCCTGGGAAGTGTTCTCAAGAGTATCCTGTAGGGTACTTCACTTTGATGTTTTAAAAACTTTTTGTTGGCCCAACAGACCAGTGTTAGCTCTGAGCATTTATTGCAGAACACTCTGTACTCTTACCACCATTTTTACTTCTTCATAAGTTTCAAAGTAAGAATTATCCATAAAGGTATGCAAACTACAGTTGAGACAGGGCTTGGGAGCCTTTGTTTTGTTTCACCAGTGCCTGTGGGAATTCTCACAGTTGCTCCTTTCTAAACAAAAGAGGACATCATAGAGTAAAATTACAGTGTCTGTAGTACTGGAGTAAAGTAGTCTTTTTTCACCGTCTTCCCGTCTGTTGCCAAACCACTAAGCCGTATTATAAAAACTTATTTAGAAATCTGAATCTAGATGGAGATGGAAAAGTAAAGTCAACCTTGGGTAAGGAAACAGCATTTGAGTTACCTAACTTGCGCTAGGTTTGCCCTTATTTGTTATTATTAAATTAACTCTAAGCTGGAAAAAAGAGGAAAGCTATAATCAGTTGCTTTTAACTCAGACTTAAAAACTGTAGCCAAAGTTTTTTAATACTCTGGACTCCTTTACCTAATTGTAACTCCACATCGACAACTACACTTCAAGAAATGCAAAGAACTTGCTTTCGTAGCAAAACTGCTAATAGGTTTTGAGACTGATCTTTTTTTTTACTGTAATATATTCATTTCAAGAAGTGAAAATGTCTCAGCTCAGATTTCCAGTTGTACAGTGTCTTAGAATGAATCAGACCACCTTTCAGTATCAAGGCATGATTACTCCTGCAACACAAATGGTTGATTTGTAAGTTTTTTCTAGGTGCCATGAGACAACATCCCCAAGGCTTGTTGCAAAACTTGCTATAGAAGTTTGGTTGCCAACTGGCTGCTTGGTATCTTGTTTCTGGGGGCATGGGAACTGTAGGCTAGTTTACTTTTTGTCCCTATCCTCTGCTCCAAGGTCACCATGAACAAGATTTCCAATGTTATGCATCATCACTTTCATGGGGGAAGCTGAATCTATTTCCTTGTTATAAGAATTTCTGTTGTAATGAAGTCCTTGCACTAGAGAAGATGGCAAGTAGGTGTTATCCAATAGAGTCCTGTTCACGGCTGTCCTATTAACCGTTTCTTAGCTCTAAAGACTCAACTTCTTCATGCAGAGATGTTATTTATGGTCAACACGTAACATTTTATCTCTTCTGAAAAGTTGACTTAGATTTTTCAAAGTGCTCAGCTGTTCTGTAAATGTTTATGTTTCTTGTAACAGTAATGGTCACACATGGAATAAGCAACACACATCTACAGTATTTTGTTTTGACATGCCATTCCAGTGGAGCTATTAAGTGATAGAACTTGCTTCACACAGCATAATTAGTAATCTTGCTCATATATTTTACTTCTCTTTACTGCTAAGAAAGCTAACAGTGCAAAACCGATTATTTTTTCTAGAAGAAATAACAACTCTAAATCCAAGGATTCTCATCATCTGTGCTGTACAAGGATAACATGGTAGCTCCACAATTGTTTTCCTACTGGGATCTTATGTTGGCTGGATGCCTGATTGCTTCTCTCTAGTTGTTTGAGTACATGTAGATTTACATTTTTTAAAAAGGAGAAGAAAGAAAAAAAAATGTAACTACTCAGTTTTAAAGCTTAAGGCCAGATGTTGTCAGGTCCCATTCGGGTACTTCTGCAGGGCTGAGATGAAGGCAGCGCAAAGCATTTTCCTGACTCACTTTGCCTTGTGGGTCATATTTTTTATTCCCTCTAGAAACGATCATCTGCTCCAATTTAGCACCAGCCCTAATCTTCCAATGTGGGGAGCAGCTGGGTGGGGGTTCATGTATGCCTTTGCCTCTATGCTGCCTAGTGTTGTTAGGAGAGACTGACCATGTGTTTTAGCATTTTAAAAGCTAATAGAAGCAGAAAACCATTGTGAAGTTGCTTGTAGTTTTGGAAATAATTCTTTCAGGCATGTTACTGCAACAAGAGTCCTCTCTGTTCACCCCCACTTCCCTAGCACAATGTAACAATGAAGTTTAAGGTGTTACTGAAAGTCCAAACTTTACTGATGATTTGATTGAAAATTCAGCAGCACTAGGAAAACAGATCGCAGTGAAACACTTAATTACTTTCTTGATACTGTTGTTTATAGGAGAGCAAAAGAGACCCTTATGTCACAGGGTAAAGAAGATATATTCTCCTGAAAAAAACATGCATGTAGTGAACATTTTAGGGTCCGTGTTTGCATACACAGTTAATGATGGATGCAGGCCTGATCTGCAGTAGACGGCTCTTCTTGGGTGCTTTGGGCTCCGTATCTTTTCCTCTGATAAATATATACCCCTAAGTGGAAGATTCTTTGCATGTGAGAATAACTGCTTGCAAATGTAGTTGAAAATGTAGCTTTGAATCCATAGATGTAAAAAACAAAGACTTTGTTCATGTCAAGAATCTGCTGAATACTGTATTATCCATCTGCCCATGTGTAATTTAATCTGGCACCATTTCCAGTGATGTCATGCCTGGAACGTCCAGCCCTGTGGAGATGTACTCGCTGGGACAGAGCTGCTGCGTGAGGCAGAGAGATTAGCAGATGTGGTAACTCACTCTTGGAATGGAGTTCATATCAAGTTGCATGTTTGAGTAAAGACAGTTTCTGTTCCTTAAGCCATGTAGTTTTTGTGCGGGCATATGTTCAAAAGACAGGTAGGTGATGAAATCTATAGCCAGTTCTTTTGGCTGAATATTGTAATTTTAAGGAAAAAGTATTCCATTATGTTATTTCGTTTCATGTCATTTCTAGGCAGCTGGCCTTCCAAATGTGGGATAAGGGGTGTCTGGCAAAAATCTGTTCCACATTGATAAAATTCTACTGCATTTTGAGTCTTCTCTCACTCGAGTTAAGAAAAGCTCTGTGGTCAGTTTTAGCACCGTGTGTAGCTAGGTGGCACAGTCATCACTCAAGAGATGATGAGTGATAGTGATGCGTATTAGTCTGCTTATTAGTTAGAATCTCCCTACTAAATTATTGTTGTGCTGCAATGCATTTTGACAATCTTCAATGCAATAAGGTTTGTAAAGAAGTTTGCATATGTTACATAGTTGGGGCTACAGTTTCACAAGAGTTCTGGTATCTTTACTAGCAATGCTTAATACTTTGGTTTGTGAGCTTACCTATTAATTGTAGAATCGTAGAATGGTTTGGGTTGGAAGAGACCTTAAATATGACCTAGTTCTAACCGCCCTGCCATGGGCAGGGACACCTTCCACTAGGCCAGGTTGCTCAAAGCCCCATCTGACCTGGCTTTCAACACTCGCAGGGATGGGGCGTCCATGACTACTCTGGACAACTTGCTCCAGTGCCTCAACACCCTCACGGTGAAGAATTTCTCTATTACATCTAATCTAAATCTACACTCTTTCAGTTTAAACCATTACCCCTTGTCCTATCACTACATGCCCTTGTGAAATGTCCCTCTTAACTTTCCTGTAGGCCCCTTTAGGTACTGGAAGGCTGTTCTATGGTCTTCCTGGAGCCTTCTCTTCTCCAGGCTGAACAACCCCAACTCTCTCAGCCTGTCTTCGTAGAAGAGGTGCTCCAGCCCTCTGGTCATTTTTGTGGCTCTCTTCTGGATTCGCTATTTAGGGCAAAAACATCAAAGCAGCTAGATAAATGAAATACTGCACACACATACACACACAAAAAAGCATTTTTCTGTTCCTCCTCTCTCCAATTCTAATGGGGCATTCATGCTCCCCACACTTTGGGTTTTGTAAATAATAGCCACTACTTCTTTCTTATGTGGGGGCAACATCAGCAAAGTATTTCTCCTTTAAGGTAGAAAACTACTAAATTTGTTCACTCAAACCATCCAGAATGCTAGGTTCTTTTAATACAATATTATCAACTCAATGTCGTTTTAATTAAATATTACTGGCATCCATAAAGAAATACAACTGCTTTTAAGTTACTATTATCCACCTTGCTGAATGGAACTCACTATTTGCCAAGGCAGCTTCTGTTATGCCCAGAATCTAACAGTGTAAAGGATGTGAAATAAGAAACTTTATAGGTGCTTTCCTTTTTTCTTTTTCTTCTTTTTCTTTTTCTTTTTCTGTTTTCTTTTTTCTTTTTTCTTTCTCTTTCTCTTTCTCGCTCTCTTTCTCTTTCTCTTTCTCTTCTTTCTCTTTTTCTTTCTCTTTCTCTTTCTCGCTCTCTTTCTCTTTCTCTTTCTCTTCTTTCTCTTTTTCTTTCTCTTTCTCTTTCTCGCTCTCTTTCTCTTTCTCTTTCTCTTCTTTCTCTTTTTCTTTCTCTTTCTCTTTCTCGCTCTCTTTCTCTTTCTCTTTCTCTTCTTTCTCTTTTTCTTTCTCTTTCTCTTTCTCGCTCTCTTTCTCTTTCTCTTTCTCTTCTTTCTCTTTTTCTTTCTCTTTCTCTTTCTCGCTCTCTTTCTCTTTCTCTTTCTCTTCTTTCTCTTTTTCTTTCTCTTTCTCTTTCTCGCTCTCTTTCTCTTTCTCTTTCTCTTCTTTCTCTTTTTCTTTCTCTTTCTCTTTCTCGCTCTCTTTCTCTTTCTCTTTCTCTTCTTTCTCTTTTTCTTTCTCTTTCTCTTTCTCGCTCTCTTTCTCTTTCTCTTTCTCTTCTTTCTCTTTTTCTTTCTCTTTCTCTTTCTCGCTCTCTTTCTCTTTCTCTTTCTCTTCTTTCTCTTTTTCTTTCTCTTTCTCTTTCTCGCTCTCTTTCTCTTTCTCTTTCTCTTCTTTCTCTTTTTCTTTCTCTTTCTCTTTCTCTTTCCCTTTCTCTTTCTCTTTCCTTTCCATAAGAAACCTTCACACTTGAGCCCAGAAAACTGTTTTATTATGATGAAGACCTCTACAGAATAACATTGTGTTTGAAAGTGCTTTCCACAGAAGAAGTTCTCAAACGCTTGCTTTGAACCAAGGCATAAGGACTCAGCACACTCTGCCCTCTAGTTTAGGTTCTGAGTGGAACAAACCCCAACTCCTGTCTGGCCTACATTCCCAGGTTCATTTTGATAGACTTTGACATGTGTAGTGCAAAGAGACAAGCTGAGGTACAGTTCTGGACTCAGGTCTTTAAAATCACTTCTGGCTCCATACAGACAAAACCAAAGTTTCATTCGCAGATCACTCTTCCTAAAGCAATACCTCACACTGAAACTGTCTAAAAATATTGATTTGTAATGCAGCAACAGGACAGCCTCAATGAAAAGCTCCCTTTCCAGTTTTCATTCAGAGGCTTCATACATGCAGATATCCACTGGGCTGCAATTCTAAATTTCCTGCACTTTTAGACAATTATGAAGCAAACTGATAGTAATTATTAATTCACACAGACTCCCAAACCTCAAAATCTGTAACTTACACTGGATGTAGAAGCACAAAAGTCATGATAGTAAAACAGATCAATACCTCCACTCATCAGTTAACCTGCCTTCAATAGTAAATGATGGCAAATAATTTAGAAAACAACATGAAAAGCACTGAAAAATACTTAAGTAGTTATATTATACAATAGTAATATGTTTCTTCTTTATTTCACCTGATGATTGTTTAACCTCTGGATTCTGTGCTGATTCATCCTTAATTATATGGAAGCAATAGGTATGTCTAATCTACATGCAAATATCCAGTTGCCATGCAAGTAGACTTGCAAACCCAAGTTAGCATTAAACCTCCAGGTTCTCAGTGAAGCATAATCAAGGCAGAAAATTTTTAAGTACTTGTCCAAAATTGCAGCTAAGCACAGACTGTGAAGCCTGTATCGAAAGCACAAAGGCTGTTTTATTGAAAAATTAGCTCAAGGACACACCTGACATGTCCTTTACCTCAGAAGAAGCATAAATGGAAGTTGTTCATATAATTATGTTTAAAAGTCAGTTGAGAACTGTAAAAGCCTCATCATCTATCTCTTTATCTATTGTTTAGCAAAAAGAACCATCAATAAATTATACTGGAATTCTTATGTATTATGTATAAAAGCAATGATTTCCAATGACTATCTGCTAAATAAATAAGAAATCTAAAATCTTAGACTCACATTAAGGAGGATTGTTTATCACAACCTGAATGGAAGTGGAGAATCTGAATATATTTCTAGAACAGTTCCACCAGATAGCATAAAGATTTCTTTTAAATAAAAATTGGACTTTCACTAGAAAATACAATATTTTTTTTTTTTTCACATTTGCAGCTGGAATTTGAAGCTACAATTTGGGATTACCTCTAAACGTTTGGAACGGTAAGAAAATCTACCCAAGAACATTTGAAGGATCAGCTAAAGTGTATGCACTTTTGGATGCTGTCCAGGCATTAGGAAGAACCTTTGCAGACTGGATTCAGCTGTTCTGGGTTCCCTTAACATGTCAGTGCTAAGCAGTTGATTGGTAACCTAGAAGCCAGTGAAGAGTACAGCCCATTAGAAAACACCCGATTTCTCATCAACATCACATTTTCAAGGGGTTCTGCAGTGATCATAATGTAAACATCGTCTTTCGTAAAACTTTCTAAGAACACAAATTTAGGAAAATGTATATTTATGTGTTAGAAATAGAGGTTACTTATTATCACTGTAGGGCCTGTTCAAGCCATGACCTTTTTGTTGTTCAATATTGGGAATGAAACCACTTGCTTCATTCCCATTCCCAGCATTTTGGATTGCATTGTAAAGGCCAGAACCGGGAGTCCTGGTTACTCCTGAAGTACTAGCGCTGAGTGAATTTCCTAGTCCATGTTTTTCTCAGAGAATATTGGGAAAAATATTGTTTTTCAGATTATATCCAAGATAAAACAGCATCTGGAGACCTGCTTTGGAAACCTGAGACAGTGCAGGACTGTCCCAGCCATGTTGGATTGCCTGGACTCCCCGTCAGAAGTGATAACTTATAAAAGACCTCTGCCAACAAAAATGGAAAGATGAACAGAACTCATCCACAGTCTCCCAGGATCATGCATCTACTTGAAAAGTGAAATGTTGCATATCAGTAAGCACCACCAGAACAAAGTGGTACCTCATTCCTGACTCACAATCACTGAACTAGCTAACAAGGTTTTACCACAACCAAACAGCTATTTGAAATCATTATGGATAATAAAAAATCTGATGCAGCATGCAGTTCAAACACTCACAGTTACATCGTTGTCAATGACCACAAAACACAAAACACAGAGGGTTTAAATCTGTTCCACCTTTATACAAAATATTTGCTTTCCATACTTTTTAAAGATAAAAACTTTACTGATAAACACTTGTTTCATGTGCAGTTACAGAAAAAATAATGAACTAGGAAAGAATAAAAAATGAGTTCAACATTTGCTTTCTGCAGAGACTCACGTATTAAGTACAATTGGATTAGAAAAATATGTAAAATGATATTGAATGCAATACAGGGATTTAATTATATACCTCTGAGTTGTTAGTTCATTCTCTGATAGAATGTTCTAATACAGAATACTATGAAGGAAAAAAAACATTCAGTCAATTTAGTTGTTTGAGATTTGAGTTCTTGAATCCAAGGAAAGACTTTTGTTTGCTGGTATATTAACAAAGCACTACACCTAAGAAAACATGTTGAATTATAATCAATTTTTAGAGGTCATCCAAATAATTTGGTTTTGATGGGCTGTACTTTTTTATTTGTTTTCAGTAAAACTCTAAATTAATCTACAGGTCACAGTAAATTCTTAAGTTACAACGAAAGTGACTTCTTGTTGACTGGAGGTTAGCAAATACGATGCCTATTTTCAAGAAAGGATGGAAGGAGGAATCAGGTAGCTACAGGCCTGACCTCAGCACTTGGAAAAGGTTATGGTTCAGGTCATCTTGAGCGTCATCACATGGCATGTCCAGGACAATGATGCAATCAGTCCAAATCAGCATGGATTTATGAAAGTCAGGTCCTGCTTGACTAACCTGATCTCCTCCTATGAAAAGGTGATGTGCCTGGTGGATGAGGGAAAGGCTGTGGATGTTGGCTACCTAGACTTTAGTAAAACCTTTGACATCGTTTCCCACAGCATTCTCCTGGAGAAACTGCAGCTCATGGATTGGATGGCCATGATCTTTGCTGGGTAAAGAACTGTCTGGATGGCCTGGCCCAAAGAGTTGTGGTGAATGGAGTTAATCCAGTTGGTGACTGGTCACAGATGGTGTTCTGCAGGGTTCAGTATTTGGGCCAGATCTGTTTAATATCATTTTTAATGATCTGGACAAGGGGATTGAATGCACCCTCAGTAAGTTTGCAGATGACACTAACCTTGGTGGGAGTGTTGGTATGCTCAAGGGTAGGAAGGCTCTACAGAGGCATGTGGACTGGCTGGATCAATGGGCTAAAGCTAAAGCCAGTTGCATGAGGATGAACAAGATCAAGTGCCAGGTCCTGCACTTGGGTCACAACAGCCCCATGCAACACTACAGGCTTGGGGAAGAATCACTGGAAAGTTTCCTGGTGGAAAAGGACCTAAGGGAGCTCATTGGCAGCTGGCTGAACATGAGTGTGCCCAGGTAGCCAAGAAGGCCAACAGCATCCTGGCTTGTATCACAAATAGTGTGACCAGCAGGATTAGGGGTGTGATTGTTCCCCTGTATTTGTCACTGGTGAGGCTGCACCTTGAATACTCTGTTCAGTTTTGGGCTCCTTGTTGCAGGAAAGACATTGAGGTACTGTAGAGAGTGCAGAGAAGGGCAATGAAGCTGGTGAGGGGACTGCAGCACAAGTCTGATGAGGAGCGGCTGAGGGAACTGGGGCTGTTTAGCTTAGAGAAAAGGAGGCTGAGGGGAGACCTTATCACTGTCTGCAACTACCTGAAATGAGGTTGTAGTCAGGAGGATATCAGTCTCTTCTCCCAGGTAACAAGTGACAAGATGAGAGGAAATGCCCTCAAATGGCACCAGGGAGGTTTAGATAGGATATTAGGAAAAATTCTTCATGGAAAGGGTAGTCAGGCATTGGAACAGGCTGCCCAGGGAAGTGGTTGAGTCACCATCCCTGGGGATGTTTAGAAGACGTGTAGATGTGGTGCTTAGGGACATGGTTTAGAGGTGGACTTGCCAGTGCTAGGTTAATGTTTGGACTCAATGATCTTAAAGGTCTTTTCCAACCTAAATGATTCTATGATTCTAATTTTGCCAAGAAGGATGCTCAGTCAGTACTGGCACAATGTGTGATTTAGAAAAAACACTCTGTAAGAATATATATTTTGTCATTCTGATGCTGTAAGTCTTTGCTGCTCACTTGCTGACGTGTTCTAGTCTAGCAAAATGTTGACCAGTTCAGAAACTTAATGCATTCCTGAGAATACATTATGTTCTTCTTGAGGCCTTATTTTCAATCAAAATGCCTGTCGTCACTCAACTTATCTGTTCCTGCAATGAAGTAGTAGAATGAATAGAGTGAGATCAGTGAAAACTTTTCAAATGTGTGGAGAAACTCCCACTTGCACTTCTGTTGTGCTAATTATTTAGTTTCTATAACATTTCTCCAGCAAAATTTTAAACATGCCAGCATTATGTATCATAATGTAAGAACACAAGATGCTCCAGCATTTCTATCCAGAAAATTCTGGTGATCATAAATTTGTACACAGAACTGAAACAACCATTTCTCATTTTTAAAAGCTGTACTGAAATATGACAGTCAACATTTCTTAAAAATTTATTGTGAATCCTTATAATATAATTGTAAAAGTATCATGTGTCATGATACAAATCCTGCTGGCATAACAGGAACCATATAGAGATATGGAAGAATTAAAAACTTGAATATTAAAAAAAAATCTGTGAGAAGAGTTAGTTTTAGGATTTAAACAATACAACATTAAAGGAATTCCCAATAAGAGTTTTTTAATTCAAGCCATCAACATTAAACATCATACAGAACATAACAATATTTTGCATAATGGTTTAGAAATGTGTCAGTTTCAAAGACTTTTTCTAAAACCTTTCCCTCCAGGTAGATGTCTGAAGAGGAAATCCTTTCAGTACAACAGTGACAGGCTATGGAAATTCAAGTTGTTTTCAAAACGAATAATTCTGCTCCAAGACATAAACTGGTGACCTTTTTAAGGACTGGTTTATTTTGTTTTGAGGATAGATAACACTTTCTCCTTAGTGGAATTACATTCTTCAGGTGTCTGGCAGCACTACCAGTGTTCAAGATCCTTTCAATTGATCCTGATAAATAAGCAATACTACCATAAATTATGGGACAAAGGAGAAGAAGACAGGGCAATTGGTTTGGTTTTCCCCACAGGTCTGGACAAAAGTTTTGACATCCAAAATAATAATAACTTTCTTTACTACTCTTTATGATTTAGCTGAAGGTGATTTTTGAGGCCATCATACCATTATGCTGCACGTCCTCTGAAGGCAGGTACTTCTTATGGTACAAACTAAACTTGGACAAGCACTTTACTAAGGAAACTTTAATATGATAATGAGATAATTTACTCTGATTTTTGGCTGGCATTTTAAAATGTCTGCACATGTGGAAGTATCTATGTATAATGTGGACATGTCCATATACGCTAACTCAACAATTTCTCTGCTAGACTCTACACCAGTCCTCCTGGATTAGTAGGAATCACAGAGATATCAAAGAACTGAACACTTGATTATTAGAGCTGAGTTAAAGTACAATAAGATGAGTTAACTGTAAGGATTTAGCCATAGGGAATTCAAGGACTTCCTGGGTGCCAGAAGTTTTCGTTCAGATCATTAACGTTATTTTAATTTACAACACCAAGAACTAAAGAGAAAAATAGTATCCATATGGCACAAGTGCAAAAAATTCCATTTTGCTTTCCAGATCAAGTCAGCGCAAATCTCCAGCCATCAACCCTATGGGGCATTTCAGTTTTGTTTTGTTGTCTTTTGTTTTGTTTTGCTTTTTTAATGTTGTATAGTTGAAAATACAGAGTCCTGCCTTTAGTAAGAAAAGGGAGAAAAGAAAAAGCTCTTGCTAGCAGATGCTTAAGTTTGAGAAGTCTTCTGGAATGCTTAAGTAGATAAGAGAAGTGACAGACATGCTCCTGATATTTATAATTTTCCTCTTTTATGTGGTAACTTTTGACTTGGTGACATTTGGATTAGTTACTGTGAAATGGATTCAGATTTTGCAAAAATGCACCAAATTTTCTAGAGCATAAAACTAATTGTCTCTAGCATAGAAAACCGCTAGTTTTGTTACACAAAATAAATAAAAATCAATATTAGACTAGCAAGATACAAAATTATGCTCATAAATATTGTATTCCCTTTGTTAGGTTTTATACCATGATTTTCACTAGTAATTCAAACAACAAAACCCCCCAAAGGTTCTGAAAATACTTCACATGTAAATGACCTTACTCAACAGTAAAAAAAAACATTGGAATGAATTTACAGTGATCTACTGCACTGCAACTGAATTTCACTCAGTGCAAGGGAGGAAATCTGATATCACTTGCATAGTTTCTACTCTGCATGATATTTCAGTGGGTTAGAGAATGTCTCTATTATACTATCTTGCAGGCAATAAGTGTTCCAGTGATTAGTTCATTCAACAGAAAGGTTTACTGACCATGGAAGTCCAGAAAGAAAATAAAGCTCTCAGCTTCCATGAACTGTCAGCTGAAGACTTAAGTAGAATGCAGAGATCTGTTTCCCAAAGTAATACAAAATTTTGTTTCTTTTTAAACATCCAATCCATGTTGAAAAACTGATCTGTTCTGCAGTCAGGAGACATTTCCTCTAGGATGGGAGTCACCAGGGGCACACAGGGATCAGTAGCACTTGCATTAATATTCTTAGTCACTCACATTAGACATGAAAAGTTAGCACTGGAGAGTTTCTGAAGAAAATAAGTAGCTATGCCTTTATCCTAATCTTTAAGGTCTTTTATCTAGTTTAGTCTGTACTATAAATGACATACTTCAGTTGTCTGTTTTAAGGTCAGCCAGAAACCTCTCTCCATTAATCACTTCTGTTGTATATAACCGTTCTGCTTGAACTCTCAAATCAGCCTCAAAGAAGAGAAAAATACTAAAATAAGATGCTTAAAAACCTTTGAACCTTGTAAAGATCTTGTACAGAACAAAAAATCTTTCACAACCTTTTCCACTATAGGGCTAACTCTGTCCCATAAGCACAGAAATTCCCTTAAAACAGGGCTGGTTCAGAAAACTCAGAGTGCTCCACAAAGTGCATGTGTGAATCAGTCTGTGTAGTTGTGCTTAACTCACACCGGGTAAATTAAAAAGTGTTCATGGAGAGAAGTCCCTAGAGACTAAATAGGTTAGTGGTACAAGGAATAAGACTGTAAGAACTGAAAATTTATGTTTGATTCAGAGCTCCTTGATGAAGTATGGACCACTGTTTCCTCGAATGCCAGCAAAGCTATGCTTAAAGGGAGACATCTTGATTTAATAAGTGTTAAAAATTAGAAACTCCAGAGTTCAGTAATCAGAAAACATCAGGTGTATCACATCTTCAGACCCTTGCTGGAGCATACTGCCAACCTCCTATCACCTGCTGGTGTCAAATCCCTTCTTTTGGTAGGACCTTCTACAAAGGAGTAGATTTGACATAAAAAGCAGAAATAGCACTCCACCAATATGCATACACAACTCCTTCACACTCCGCCTCTCCTAGTGATGCAGTCATGTAAACTTTAGTTGTCCTCTTTCCCAGAGAGAAGGAACTTCTGCCTCCCATCAGTTTCTCCATCAAGATCCAGGCTGACAGGTCACATAAATTTAATGAATAGTCCTGCTCAGCTTAAGTTCTAACATCACTATATATGAAACTCTAATTAGAATGGCATGCCTACAAGATTTTTGCAGGCCATTGCAAGATTTCCTGCCCACACCCCGACCCAGCCAAAAGCCATGTAGCTGTGATTAACTCCATGCCAATTCTAAGCTAAGAATTTCCCTCAAGTGTGAAGTGCATTAGCTTAGAGATGGTGTCATCTAACACAAATGCGTGTCTTCAATTTGCCTGCAAAAGCCTGCATTAGATAGAACTTGCACAGATATTTCTTTTAAGATCTTAGACAAACTGGATTATGCTAAGTTTTAAATCATGGAAAAATTGATGTGATTTTTATGATTTTGACTTCCAGGTTTCCATAGATAGCACTCAGAAACACTTAGGTTAATCCTTGTGTTTGTAGGCCAGTTTTTTGTCTTGATACACGTACTTTTGACTGTCTGCTGAGTGTTCTTTTAAATGCTATTGCCTTCTGAATCTTGGAAGAGCAGTACAAGTATGTCAACTTAACCACGAGAAGAGATGCAAGCTCAGGTATCTTCCGACTGCTGAGGGATTTCTTTTCTTAGATCAAATTTTCCCAAACCTAAGCTCCCACTGTTGGAGAAATTCACTCACATTCTTTACATTCAAGGTGGACTTTAAGCAAGCCACACCTTTTTACTGGAGATAGCTAATCTGCACCTATAGGTACAATTTACCACCCCTGATTGAAGCAAGTAGAAGAATAGGCCTACTAGCCTGTTATTGCAGGTCAAATAAAGTCTTAACAGATCGGGGGAGCTGGGATGAGTCAGTAGACAAAATTAATTACAGTGCTTAAGAAAACAGACTATACTGGCCTGAATCCCATCTTCCTGTTTTCATGGTTTTCCACCACTAACTTTGTATAAATCTATTAGAAGAGAATTAATTTCATATAGACTAAGTGGTGGCTAAAGGTGCAGAGGAGGTTACTGTCTACAAGCAAAAAAAAAAGAAAAGAAAAAAAAAAGTAAAAGCTGAAGGAGAAAACTGATTACATTTCAAGCAAAGCACCTTAATTTCCAGCAAGATCTCTGCTGTTTCTCACAGTTTTGGAAAGGTTTTCTGATGACAGAATGGATTGTTTTTCCTGTTGCACTATTTCCTTCAGTCTGTCTACAAGCAGTTGTTGAAATAGATTTAAATGTGCAAGTGGTATTTTGAATAGAGTCTGGAAACTGTAACACATCAGAAACAACAAAGAAAAAGCTCTTTAAAATGAGAAAGAATGCAAGACAGAGCAAGCAACTGTGCCAGTTGTAAGAACTGAAGAGCTCCTTCTGATGTTTGATGCAGCAAAAAAATAAGTCCTTTCTAGAACTTCAGTAGACATTTATGCTCACTAATAATAGTGTATCACTCATTAAGGTATTTTCAGTGACAATGGTATACAGGTACCTGGTTCACATGCCTTCAAGTACATGAAGAGGTTTTCCAGAAGACAAACACCAGTCTTGAACACCAAAACACTCTCTGACTTGATTCAACTGTTACACACTTTCGGATTGACACCTTCTATCCTTGAATATATTGATTATTCATCTCAGCAAGTTGTGATATTTTTCAAAATCGATAAAACCTTCAAAAATGTCTACCCAATATGACTACTAGGTAATTCACTAATACCTGTAATGAAGTACTACAGGATAAATCCACTCTCCATGTCCCTCCAAAAACCTCCTGAATCAATTCCAAAAAGTTATGCAGCTATGCTTGAAATTTAAGGGTTTTCACTCTTCCAACAGCAACAGCTCCTGCCTAAAATGTGTCTGCACAGCTTCCGTGTCCAATTAGACTTGTTCCTTTCCTAGTTCACACATCAGCTGCCTTGAAGAACACATTACAGAAACCTCGTGTCTAAGGTCCAAAGTAGTTACTGGAGGTCAACATTATTTCTCTTCTGCCATCTGGATGAATGATAAGACTTTCATCTCCTAGGTTGGCTGGATATGGAGAAAGGTCAGGCTTCCTTGTACAGACCTAATAGCTTTGTGGATAACATAAACACTTTTATCTATCTATCTGTCTATCTGTTTGTTTATTTACTTAATGCCTTCCCATAGAGAAAGTAAACAAGTAATTCTCATCCAAGTTCATGAAGTCTTCTGTGAAGGAGACACTATCATACAGACTTTGTGCTAGATTTTATTAAAATATATCACAAGCCCTAGAAAATCAGACTGAGAATTAATTTCTCTGAGAAAGCCGGGAACACTGAGACTGGCACCTCTGGCTTCTGTAACGAGGGGAAAAAGATGAGCGTATTATCAAAGAAACCTTCAGGGGCCTCTGAGGTCCCTGTAACTGAGGATCAACTGACTGCTCACATGGCCTAGTTTCCTCATGGAGATACCTAACATTATGTACTGAAAATCAGTACTTAACAGTATGTACTGAAAATCAGAGCCTGTAAACGACCAAGGGTTGGATACACAACACTCAGTATAGAAGGTCTGCCTGGAGAAATGAAATTCTAGCCAGAACATCTTCCTTGGATCCTTACAAAGAAGAATACAGAGAGGATAAAGTGAGGAGCTATGTCATGAAAATTAAAAGCATCAGTGTATTTAAACAAAGACAAAGGCATGACCAGTTCCTTCACCAGCCCTGTCCTCACTACACATATGGTGGTAGGAATTTCCTCTAAACTAAAGAAAGCAATTGTATTTGCCACAAGGGGATACTCAATTGTTTCAATGTAATTGCTCTTTGTTGCTGTAGGTGCTGATAAAGTAACTGTTACATAATAATTAACAAATGTTAATAACATTTACCACAAACAACTGTAGCAAGGACTCAGCTCTGATAGAAAGCCTGTTAGCACACTCTGCATTGGCATGTCTGGCTGTTGGAGAAGGCTGCCCCTGAAAATGCACACAGACTCTGACACACTGTTTTTCGTAACTGCTGCAGTCAGGATGTTCTTCATATCCTTTCAAGCCTTTGGTTACACAGCATATGCACCCACAACCCTCAAAAAAAATAGCTGGACTTATATTTTCATCATTCATGTGCTTCCTCAGAAGCCTGAAAATTCTCCTCTCTCCTTAGACACTTTTTTGAATGCTTGTTCTTTGAATAGTTTCAGCTATACTCAGTTTTGTTAATTTGATAAAGATGTAATGCAAGAGGTGTCCTTATAAAAGAGGCAGATCCACACTGAAGTGACCTACTCACTCCTAAACATCTTCCACTAAACAAAGTTTGGCCCATGTGCTTATGAAACAGCTGAATAGGAGCAACAGAAAAAGTTTCCAAAAGGTCTTGAGCCAATTACATCACAGGCTACAGATCTGTTTCAAAGGTTCCCTCTCCCATTTGCAATTCATCAAGAACGTTGGAACCTTGACAAAGTGCTTGAGATGGAATTGCAGGTATCAGCCATATTCCTCAACAGATCTCCCTTCCATTGAAAGACGAGAATGTAGAAAAACCACTTTGCTTTCACAGTTCCTTAGGGAAGAAAAAAAATTCAAACAGTCTCCTCCAAAAAAACCCAAACGAAACCACAATATTAATTATATATATTTCCCTGCCATTTAGAAACCAATTAGAAGTGCATGGAAGAGCACCCATGACATGTTTATGAAGGCTGTGAGGCACGGCTTGTGATATGTATACATTAAAATGAGAACCAGTCACCTGTGAAATTTCATCTGACGTTGACTATTGGCTATTAGGAAGTGTCTCCTTTCTCTTGCCCGGAGGTGACAGAGAGTAGCTGAACATCTTCCTCAGGTAAGGGGAAGATCTTTCTCCCTGCTCCCAAGAGAAGGATGTTGTTTTCCCTGCTCTGAAGCAGAAATCAGTGTTACAGGTTCACATGCATGCTAACCTTCCTCCTCCTCCTCTCTCCATAAAGACAGTGGACTTGGCATTCTTGTGTCTAGTGTTATACTTAGGCACTTAGAAGACTCGGTAAAGCATAGAAGAAATAAATTGCTACTTTTCTTATAAAACTTATATAGGTGCAGAATGTGCTGTGTCTAAGATTGCATATATCATGTTATCGACATGTCTACAGTGATGAGAAATAGTTTTCAAACTTCCTGAATTTTTATAGTGTTTTATTATTTTTGGCTCCTCAGGAAAATACCATTTTCAAGTGGACAGACTGCAAAAATTGAGGCACAGCTGGAAAATAGTGTTATTTTTGGTTATTCTTTGGCCTTTGCTTGCCTAGGGAACTTGTTTGAAACTACTCATACCTTTCCAATCATAATTTTTTATATAAAATAGTTTGCATTCTGTTTTTAGTCCAGCTTCACAGTGCCCTATTTGGATTAGACTAGACATTTAGATTTAGTGAATAAAAAGTCCTGTATGACAAAATTCCAAGTGCTAGTTTAATCTAAAGAAGAAATCAATAGATAACAATCCAGATTCAATGGTTAAATAATGGAAAACAGAAGAGCTCCACTTACAGATTATACGCTGCTTAAAATAAATTCCAAATCATGCCATCTTAAACAAACAAACACACCCCCCCACACACACACCTAAACATCTCTATTTTAAGGAACTTTAAAGTTAATATTTTTGTTTTTCAAATAGTTAATAAGAAAACTGATTTTATTCCAACGCACATCAAATGTTCTTTACTTTGGTATTCCAAATATTAATTCCATTCTGCTATTGAGCGTTTCAAATTGTTTCCATAGGCATTTATTTTACATTCAAAATACAGAAAAAGTATAAACCAGACTTAGAAAAAAAGGGAACCCAACAAAAATCCCAAATCTGAGGAGAGGTTGGACATTATATTGAAGTTGAACACTAAGTAGCTAACATGTAGGCAGATTAGGTGCCATTTCTATAAACCAGCATTGCTAAAAAGCACTGAATTGTAAAAGTTACAAGGATGAGCCTTTTGAAGACATATTTCATAAAAGAATGTAAGCATTGGGGATTGCTTTTGATAGAAGAGTAGTACTGCTTATAATTGTGTAACAAATCCGATTCCTAAGAAAATCCCATGATGAATGCTTTGTTTTCAAAGATCTACGAAAGTTCCATGTATCTTGAAACAATAAAGGAAACCGTATGTGTATTAGGCCTTAATTTATTGCTTTGTTAAATGAATTACTTCCATACAACTTTCCTGACATTAAGATGTAAGTGTGGGAAATAAAAGGTTGAAGCTGAAAATATCACAGAAGAATTCAGCCCTAGAGGAGGAATCTGAGATGTGTTCTTACTGCCTGCGAGATATTAGCAGCAAGTTGTGAATAGATCTGATAAAATTAGTATGCATTGGTAGGATAATGCAGCTGTTGCAATGTAACTTTTGGCTTACACGAGGCTTATTCATAATCTATTCTTATGATTCTCAAAATCCAACAAAATAAAAAAGGACCACTGTCTAATTGTTACCATACTATTAATTCAAAAGCTATTTGCAGCATACTCAAGGAGCAATTCCCCCTTCTTTCCTCCCCCTCCACAGAATTCTTTCCTCCAGCCCTTGAATGCTTCTAGTTATAGCTTTTAATTTCTAAATTAAACTTGGGTTCACCTTAAAATTCATAGTTAAGAGAATTTCGATAAATGTAATGCCACTTAAAACATTCTGGTGCCATCCCTTTCCTGTGCTATTCCTTTCATATGGCCCAGCAGAATATATCTTCTTCGTTGTCTAAATGTTTACTCTAAAACAGAATTAACTTTTATGCTTTTTGGTTGGTTGGCTGGTCGGTAGTTTGTTTTTTTTTTTTAAATTAGTTACTTTTTCCTTCAAATATTTCAAATATTTACTCTTTTCCTTATTGTTTTGCATGTACAAGAAAGCACACCTGATTTCTACATATGACTATGGGTATTCAATGCATGCTGATGATGCTAGGGGTGACAAATGGGCCCAGAACTTTTATAATCACTCAATTGTAAGATGGTCAAGATAGACCAATGGATCTGTTGCTGACACTAGAGTAACTGAAAAGATTGCACAAGTGGTTTCAAGTAGATTAAATTTCTAGGGTTTTTTTTGCATATTCTCAAGGTAATTATAAAATTCCCATTTATGACTTAAAAGTGATGTGCGTCTAAGTAATTCCACAAAAAATTTGATTGCTTTCTCATACCTAACTGATTTACCTACTAATTCATATATGAATAATTTTACTGGCAAACAAAGACCTTCTTAGCTGTCTGTTTATTCATTCCACTAGGCCCCTAACATGCACCTAGACTCAACAGGCACTGTAAAAAAAACAAACAAAAAACCACTAAAACCAAGAAAATCAGTCCACATAGTGAGTACTTTATTAGAAATAAAACTGTATGGTGTATAATCTGATTCACAGATTCCAAGTGCAGTTTTAGCACAGGCTATCCTACCCTACAGATTTATGTCATTGTTTACATGTATATACATACACATACGTCTTAGAACACACAGAAATTTAAATCAAAAGGAAGGACTGACTTGTGAGTTGATATGACGGAGCCAAAAACTTTCCTACAGTCTTGGAAGCTTCATGAGCAGAACACCCAAGAACCATAAATGGGAAACCACCTGAACCTGGTCTCACCTGACCTGCATATTTACAAGCCTGAAGAAGCAGTTATATGCAGTAGGTCAGAACAGATAGAACGACGAATGCTGATCCATTTCATGGAAGCACTGCAGGGAAATTGCAAGCAAATACTGTAGCAGTTTCACTATTTCCAAATGCTTATTCTGTCCTATTTTTGTCTTACTAAAATACTTAACTTCCTCTCCAGAGTCATCTGTAAAATTAATTTTTTATCTCTTTGGTCCCCTTTTTGGGTAATTTGTGTATTCCAATGTCTGTGTCCCATTTAGTTACTTATATAGTGCATTGTTTTGCAGTTACATTAACACTCACAGTCTAAAAATACAAAGTCTGTTCACCAGCTTTCTTGAGCCTTTGCCCAAAGCTATTACTTGTACAACAGTAGGCAAACTTACCAGAAGAAAAGAAGAAGGAAAGGTTTCTTTGTCCTACTTCTTGTCTCAGCATTGCTAAAACAAAAATTTGATCTATTGTGGGGGGATAATCCTTTTCAGAAACAGTTAATTCAGCCTTAAAAAGCACTAAATATTTTAATGTGGTCTTGAAAACTAGAATTAAACACACAACGCAATGAATGTTTTCATAGCTTTTACCTTTTGGAAATTGTCAGGAAAATCTTCATGAGATGTTGACTGGGATAGTTCTTTAGGACATATCTCTTGATTTTTGATGTCTAGATGTTTCAGGTGTTAAACTGATCTTTTGTACGTATTTCCAACTGTCTAGGGTCAATGACTCTGCATTTTGAATGAAACATAGCGCTTCACTGAAAATATAGCTTTGAATTCACTTCCATTGAAAAATGAATAAAATTGCTGAGTAATTCAAAAGTTAAAGATATATTCCACAACTATTAGTTGGCATTAAATATTTTCAGTTGTGTCGTGCATTTTATTATTGAAAACTTTGCAATGATCTTATTGCCATGAACGAGTGTGGAAAAGTAATTCTATCTTGATTACTTTTTTACTTATAAAAATGCCTTTTACATTTACACATAAAAGTATTTATGTCAAAAATATTGCTGAACTTCTCCTGTAATACGAAGAAATTTTTTATACTCATCTACTGACACACCTCCCACTAATTCCTGAGAAAGGGACTTGAGTTCAATTTGTAACATTTCAAAAACTTGAAGCAAATAATACAGAATTATTCTGAGGAAATCACAACCTGCTCATGGGTACTGATTGAAGAAAAGCAGACTCTGTGTATGCAGAATAAATTATTCATCACGCAGAGCTCAGCATTAAGGCATATTTTACCTCACCATTATAAAGGAATGTCACTACATACCTAAAGGCCTAATCTAACACTGTTTAATACTCCCTGAAAGGAAGTGCACAACTATCAGTCGTTGACTTCATGCCCTTAACATTTCCCCATCCAACAAATCAAATAACTATATTTGCACTCAAGACGCAGATAGCTGTTGGGTTCCATTGAACTTAGTAAAACAGTCCTAAGTTGAAGCTAAACAGATACTCAGATTTTGATAGGATCAAACCCATTTGCCTTATTAAAAGAAAATGAAATAAATGAAGTAGCTCTTACTTATCGAGCAGCCTAGAAATACTGTGAGAATAATTCCATTATAAGAAATATTTATACTGATAATACTTTAGAAACAGCTTGTTAGAAGGTAGGATGTGAAAATATCTCAAACACAGGATTTTAGACAACATTTTTAACTAAAATTCATGACGCAAAAAAACTTTACGTGAACACCAAGACCAAAACTACTTTGTTATATGGCATGTTGATTTTATCATACACTGAGTTTCGATGAGAAGTTCTTTTACACACCAGAAAAATTAAGATCAAGAGTATCCCTCCCAGCCCAACACTTCAAAATTTCAATTTCATGTTGTTTGAGTACTCCCAGCTGTGCCTTCAAAGTATAGAAATGGAAGCGAAGAAATGGTTACAGAGCAGCTTGAATTCTCTACAGGATAGTAATTAGGGGGCTAAGTGCAAAGTCCTGCACCCTGCTCAGGGCAACCCCCAGTATCAATAGAGGCTGGGGGATGAAGGCACTGAGAGCAGCCCTGCCGAGAGGGACTTGGGGGTAGCAGTAGATGAAAAATTGGACATGATCTGGCAATGTGCACTTGCAGTAAACCCTGACAGCAGCCCAGAAGGCCAACCATATCCTGGGCTGCATCAAAAAGATCATGGCCAGCAGGTTGAGGGAGGTGATTCTGCCCCTCTGCTCTGCTGTGGTGGGACTCCACCTGGAGTCCTGCATCCAGCTTTGGAGCCCTCAGCACAGAAGAGACATGGACCTTCTGGAGGGGGTCCAGAGGAGGCCACAAAAATGATCATAGGGCTGGAACATCTCTGCTATAAGGACAGGCTGAGACAGTTGGGGTTGCTCATCCTGGAGAAGAGAAGGCTTCAGGGACACTTTATTGCAGCCTTTCAGTACTCAAAAGAGGCCTACAAGAAAGATGGGGAGAGACTTTTCAACAGGGCCTGTTGTGATAGGACAAGCGGTAATGGTTTTAAACTAAAGGAGGGAAGATTCATGCTAGACATGAGGAAGAAGTGTTTTACAATGAGGGTGGTGAAACACTTGTACAGGTTGCCCAGAGAGGTGGTGGATGCCCCGTCCCTGGAGACATTCCAGGCCAGGCTGGATGGGGCTCTGAGCAAACTGATCTAGTTGAAGATGTCCCTGCTCATTGCAGGGGGATTTGACCAGATGGCCTTTGAAGGTCCCTTCCAACCCAAACTATTCTATGATTCCATGAACTGTTCTATGAAATGGTGAGTTTCTGCCTTGTTAGAAAGCAAGTTTTTGGAGTAGGTGAGGTTGGGAGTAGGCTCTGAACTGCTTCCTTGAATCCACAGTTGTTGGAGACTGTGGAATGGGTGTTTAGTAGTTTGTGAGGAAAGATCTGCTATCAAGAAGAGCTCCTCATTTTGCACTGGAGACTTTTTCTAACACCTACAGAGTATCAGAATTGGAAAGAGGACTTAAAAACATCTGAGTCTCCCTGTGTCTTGAGCTATGATTTCTCTGATTCATTTCTGAGAAGTGTAAATCAGATTTCCCAAACAATAAAATTTTATTTTTACTGTACTTTCAGTAAAATTCAACAATGTTTACTAATTGAGATTCATGCAGCTAAAACAGTCTAAAGTTAGATTACCTCCTGGGCCACGAATTATTGTTATCCGTTATCTTAATATTTCACAATTGCTGTCAAACAGATATTACAAGCAGCCTCTGTTTAATCAGTTTTGAATATACTGCCAAACGTGGAAACAATGAGAAGGGGTGTGGTTAGTAGGTTGAGAGAGGTTCTTCTCCCCCTCTTCTCTGCCCTAGTGAGACCACGTCTGGAATATTGTGTCCAGTTCTGGGCCCGTCAGTTCAGGAAGGACAGGGAACTGCTGGAGAGACTCCAGCGCAGAGCCACGAAGATGATGGAGTGGAGCATCTCCCTTGTGAGGAAAGGCTGAGGGAGCTGGGTCTCTTTAGCTTGGAGAAGAGGAGACTGAGGGGCAATCTCATTAATGTTTATAAATATATAAAGGGTGAATGTCACGAAGATAGAGCCAGGCTCTTATTGGTGACAGCCAATGATAAGAAAAGGGGAAATGGGTATAAACTGGAACACAGGAGATTCCATTTAAATTTGAGAAGAAACTTCTTCATGGTGAGGGTGCCAGAGCACTGGAACAGGCTGCCCAGGGAGGTTGCGGAGTCTCCTTCTCTGGAGACATTCAAAATCTGCCTGGATGCCTTCCTGTGTAACCTCATCTAGGTGTTCCTGCTCTGGCGGGGGGATTGGACTAGATGACCTTTGGAGGTCCCTTCCAATCCTAACATTCTGTGATTCTCTGATTCTGTGAAAATGAAGAACAAAGTGTTCTGGTTACCTCCCTGATGCTTTGGGGTGTTTTTTAGTGTCCTCTATACCTAGCAAGAGAGGTGGTAACACTAGCATCAAAGGTAGGTGAAGCTTTCAAACAGCATTCAAAAACTGAAGTCTCACAGATCTGTTACACAGAAAATTTTTGCTCATAACATTTCACTTGGCTCTGTAGCACAGAAATTCTCCATTACAGCACTCAACTCCTCAGACTATATTAAGATTAAAAAAATTTTGATCAAGGATTGAGGTCATCAGCTCTGTTTGCATGGAAAGAATAATTTCTAAGAGAACTCAATTGTGTCTCTGACTTGGACTTTGGCTTTTTCTACTGGACCTTGAAATGAAATTCCCAATGGGTAATGACTGTGAATAGACTTAGAGCTATACTTAGACCAGCTACAAAAACAAACAAACAAACCAACCAAAAAAACCCAACCCAAACCAAAACAAAAATATATTAAGAAAAAAAAATTGGCCAATATTCTCTGCATTTGAACCTCTATGTCATGACTAACTGATCATCACAGAAACCTGTTGTGAATATCTTCCCATAAAACATGCTTTATTTTGACAGGTATTATTACAGTATAGCCCTTACTTGTTTCTTCTTTTTTTTTTTTTTTTAATACTTTTTAGAAGTTTGAGAATAAATAATGAGTTTGTATTTATGTAGAAGAAATAAAATACTTCCAAATTTTACAGCAATAATTAAACCCAAAAATCTGGTATGTTAGCAAAATGAAAATATTCCTCTTCTTTTATTAACTTCTCAGTAAGAATAATTAATTTTTTTTAGGATAACATTAGGTATGTCAGATTGCAAATTATATTCTTTGACCTCTGGTGTATCTGCTTTCCTTTTGTCTTTTGTCTTTTCCACTCAGTGATCTGAGACAATGAAGGCTTTTCGTGAGTTTCGTTGGGATAGCAGTAAAATGTTTTTAAATTAACTCTTTCAAACAAGGTATAATTTACATTTCTTTATTAGTTTTACTGCAGATTAATATATATTAAAATGTCATGATTCTTGAATTCCTACCAGTCCTATGATCCTGAATGACTTCAAATACTAAAAAAACTTAGAGTCTTAGTTTCTGAGATTCGGCTGCTTTGCCTAAGCAAATTCAGAAATCTGTCTCTTATACACTAATACATAAAGATGAGAAAAGTATTCTTACGGAGTACAAGGTATGTAAGGTTTTCAACAAATAATATAAGATTATTATAGATAGACTTCCTTATATATATAAAAGGTATATGAAACAAATATATAGTCTTATTTATATACATATATACGTAAAATGAAGTGGAAAATAATGTGCTTGTATTCATTGTGTGCCCATTACATTCAAAAACTTCAGATGTAGCAAACTAGTATGTCTGGTTTTAACAAAGTAGTTATTAATGGGGAAATTCTGGAGACAGATAAATATTAATCTTTTATAAGCCACAACATTTCATTAAGCACCAGTATTTACATTTGGGGTTACTGTGATGAAGGATTTAAAAGTATAGCTTTTGTAAAATTAAAGTTGACGTATGTATTCTGAAAAAGTTGGAAAATTGTCCAGGTTAAGCCACTCCTGGCACCGTGCAGTGAAAATGTTCTTGTTTTTTCTGATAGGTCACTTGTGTATTTCCTTGTAACCAGGAAAAGTGTTTATATGTAAAGATGTATTTCTATATGAACAAATAGAAGATGCATTGCACTCTTCTGTCTTACTAGTACTTGCAGCATATGTTCATAATAAAAAAACCAGTAATGCATGCCAATTTTTCTATACATCAAAAACTTCTTCTTTTTTTTTTTTTTTTTTTTTCCAAATCCTACCTTTGTCAAAGGAAGCACTGAGTTCAAAAAACTACTTCCTTGGTATTTTAGTAATATGATGCATGACTTTGCCTTTTGAACTCTGAATTATCTTACTTTAAATGAAACTTTCAGTAAAAATAAATATAAAAATCTAAGTGTCCCATCTGCTGGACTTCGAACATGTTTTGTCTTCTGATTTAGAAGGAAAAAAACTTATCAATGTGGATAAAAAATTTCAGAGGAGATCTAATGAGTCAGTGGTAAATCCAGCTAATGTTTGCCACAGAGCAATAGAAGTAATTTTTGTTCTGACAAATTTAACAATGGTCAGTCTTCAGTTGAAAATACAGTCCTCTTTAATGCACAGGGGAATAAATTGGATAAGACACCATCCCTGAAGGGCTTCAAGTAAATCCCAGTAAGAATCTTCCAGCTTCACTGGAATTTGAATCCTGCCTTTAAATACGATAGGACGCAAAGCTCCAACAAGTGCCTTTACCTCAGATTTGCAATGGTTAATTTCTTCACTATAGTCACACAAATGAAACTCTCAGAATAAATTGATAGTTCATCTTCTAGCTCTTTCAAATGTGCCATTTACTACCAGATAGCTCTTTCAGAATGTAGGCAGATTTAAATCAAGGGTCCTGGATTCTTACATTTTCTCGTGCCCCTTCTGCCCAGAAATCGCATACACCACCCCTTCAACCTCCCCACCTAGCCCACTTTACAGATTTGATAGAGTGTAGGCCCAGAAGACTGGACAGCTGTGCCTTCAGAAAAGCAGACAGCCATGCCTCCAGTAATTTCCTGTGTTCTCTGCAGAAGCCTCCTGTTTGAATCAGTGTTTCAAACTTCACTTCTGAGACTCTAAAGGCTAGAAGCATACAAGTGTGTACTTCGTTAAAAATCAACTTTCTGAAATGATTTGTGGCTTCTGGAGCTCAAGGGGTCCTGGGACCCTCACTCAAAGGTGACTAAGATTAAAGGGGATACTCCTTTAAATTTTGATGGACTTTAGATCAGACCATGTGACTCTTGTCTTACAGTTAAGTCCACATAAACCTGCTTGTAGTTGTTCTAAAGTGTATCAAAAACACATCTTCAGAAAGATATCTCCATCTACTACAAGTAGCCTAGTTTAACCTGGTTGATCATAAAAGAGTCAGGAGTTCAAGTTATAATTTATTTTCCAGGTTTCTGTTACTATTCTATTTCTGAGCATAGCAGCCAAGTTTTATGGTCAGAGCTGGACACATCAAAAACTGCAGCAAAAAAAAATGTTCCAAAGAGGGACGGGGGGAAACTTCAACCATTATTTGCACCTCACTGTGTTTCTTCCACAATGCCATTTTCAGCTTCCCTGTGAGACATCTGTAGTGACCCAGGCATTACTTAGGGAGTAAACTGATGCCACATGACCTAGATAAGTGACTCACAATCACTTAGAACATCTGAAGCAAACCATTTGAAAGCAATCCACAAATTGGATCAGACTATCTTGAAACAACTGAATGTATGAATTTCGGGGAAACATCCGAAAAAAATATGGTGAAATTGTGTATTTGTATCTGTATAGTGGTAACATCCTGAAAGAACAGAATAAAATGAGACAATAAGAATATAAATACAAATACAAATATCTTGCTCCATTCTAATAGCAATGGATATTCAATGACATCCTGCTCATAGACACTCCATTGAAGAAAAATCTGCAACTACTTTGTAGCTGTTAGAATGCAAATCTGTTCTATTCTGTCTCTATCTCGTGAGTACTGAGGATAGCAGGAATGCATAAAGAGTGTGGAGCACGACATGACATTTTAATTTGACACCTTTGTCAGGATGATGTTGCCTGAGAAACAAGCAAGCCAAGCCAAGCCAAACCAACCAACCAACCGGACAAAAACCCAACACTTTTTATGTAAAATCTGGTTTTATGTGTACGCTCAGTCTGCTGGAAAACTTGCATACATACATATACTCAAACAGCCATACATCTCAACTATATCTCATGAGTATTACCATCTAAGCCTAATGCTTAAGGCTTTAATCTTATACAACCTGGGAGTAGGAGGAAAAAGCAGTCTTTCCCTTTAAGTAAGCAACCATGAGAACTATTGAAAGATGCCATCCCTTGAGTAACTTCCAGGAAACATGTTTTAGGGACACATGAAACTTACATAACATACTAACGCTGAAGAACTAACGCTAAAAGAAAAAAAATGTATTGATGCATTTTTTCAGAAAAAAATGTGGCCTGAATTTAATGTAACTTCCCTCTGCATAATGAAAAAATGCCAGCGTATGTCTCTTGGTAATTTCCATGAAGGGGTGTTGGTTTTAAAAGCAAAATAAAGATTGCATGACATCTAGGAAACATATTCTATTTAATCAATAATCAAAAATTACCAAGCAGACCAGGTTACCAACAAGTTTCTTCCATTTTAACCATGTAAAAGCAAATCTCAAGTATAGAGAGGTTCAGAACAGATTGCTTCATTGAGAGTGTAGTATTTCATTTAGATTATTCCTCCAATTTCTAGAACGTATCAGCTATCACTTCTGTTAAATTAAATTTTCAGTACTGATGATATGGAAGGAAACTTATAAAGGTGAGAGAAAATATATTTAGCTATACTAGAGATCAGTACAAAGTCACAATATACTACCTTGAAGTGAACTTGATGCCACAGCCTATTTTTTGTCTTAAGAACGGCTAAAAGTCTTGACTGTTTCAAGATTAAATCAGAGAACCTGGGGCCCTGGAAGGAATTTGGAGCATATTACAGACTTTTATTTCCTTTAGGAGCTTCCTCCAAGAGCTACATACAAGTGTGCAGTGACCCAGCTTTCATGAAATTTGATTACTTTGTTTTCTGCAAAAGAAAGCACTTAGGTTAGGAGCATCATCAGAATAAATTTCAAAGATCAAAAACTGACAAGGCGAGAACTTGGCTGAAGTCTGCTTCTGCAAATGTGTTACTGACACGAGGAACTTAGTTAAAGAAAACCAAGCTACAGTAGACGATGTTATTTCTGTTAGCAATTAAGAACATTTGTGTAAAATGTCTGTATAGCATGGAATGAATCTGTATGCTTTTGTCCACTGCAGTTCTGTATGCATATTGAATTATTGTGTTACATTTCAGTGGGATAGCAGCACTGCTCATGAACAAACATTTCTTATTATAAATTGATCACTTCCGGGATTTATAATGACTGTGTATTAAACATTTTGCTGTGGCCTGGATCACATATGCTTTCCTTATGTTAGCTATTTTTTCACCAACATTGAAAATGTGTGATTGCTTGTTATTACTACTACTTGAATTATCAAGGTTCTCACAAACCCTAGTTATGGTCTTAGGCCCCATTGTGCTAGGTTCTGTTAAAAGGAAAGTGAAAAAGGAGATCTAAAGTTTCTTAAAATTTAGAAACAAGATGACAGGCAGCAGCTGAATACGTACAACAGATTGTACAGGCAAGGGAGACTTGTAAGCATACCTGACAATGAGTTAATTTCACCAATAGCCTGTATGTTGTTAGATTTAGTTGTTGACATGAGAATCAAGTGAAAATATTTTATTAATTTTAAAGAACAATTTTTCTGAACTGCATTGATCTTTAGAGTTGGCGACACTATTACTTCCAGAATATAGTCCTACATGAAATATACACAATTTCTGGCTTACCATCTACTCCTTCCAAATAAGAAAGTGCTTAAAAAGTCTCACCGAAAAACCCAAAGTAGGTAGGTATGTGGTTTGATCTATATGTTTATTGTTGGATATTTCATGGCAGTAAAATTTGGGATTTAGCATTTGAGTCACATCAGTGTTTTCTAAGTTACAGGGTTAAATGTAGACATTTTCTTATCAAAGGAAAACCGTGGCAGTTAAAAATCAGTCTCTGTCGCTAATTGAAAGAGGACTTCAAAATAAGGAGGAGAGGGTGGAGAATGGATGTTTGCAAAACCAAACCAAAACAAAACCATTTTTGGAGTTATTCCTGATTAGAGTCATCAGCTGAACAAAATGAAATTGCTATCTCTCCACCTATCAGTTGCGTTCCACTGTTACAGAGAAATAGCCAGCTCTGTAACTATGTAGGCTTGAATCAGTCTTCTTCCTCTAACTCTCTCTTTCTCAGAAAATCTTAAGACTTACAAGCTTTATGGCTAAGCAAAGAAATCTTGATACAACACACCAGCTGCCTCCACATGACCACAGCAATGATTCTTAGAAATCACATGTGTGTTAATTTGTGTCATGCAAGTGTGTGCACACATCTGAATGTGTGTCTACAGTTGTTATTTTCCAGCTCCTGATGTATAAGACCTGTAAATCCCCATCTCTCTCGGTGTAAGTGGAAGCTGGGGCAACCAAATGTCTGTAGACTGTGTAGTAGATAAACATTTTAGAATACAAGCTAGAGTTTTGTTGTTATTTCACAGCACAGGAAACAGATATTCTTGCTATTCTATGTACTTGTGTTCAATATATTTAAGACCTCTATGTATATAATTTAAGATACTTAATGCATCGCCATAAAGGGTGACTACCAAACAGAACTACAGTTAAAGCACTAGCACGGTCCTTCAAAGAATATTTCTGAGGAAGCCGGAGTGCCTTGATGAGATATTTCCTCATCTTTAGTAATCTCACTTGTACCTAAGATGCTCTGAGATGACTGAACAGGGAAGCATAATTTTTCTATTGTCTGGGCTTACCTTATGTGGTTTTCCTGGAGGTGTTCCACATCATAAGACACTTGAGTGCTTGGTACTTCAGGCTAGATCTGACACCCATAGGCACCTCTCTTAGACAAAAATGTCACTGCTCTCAAGACCTTTAATGATCCTTCTGACTGGCTATCAAATTTAAATAAAATAAGACATGCTTTTGTTCTTTTAGCATATTGTCTCTAATAAAAAAGCAATATTTCCATGTCTGGTCCCCGAACACCTGATTTACATGCTTCTGGCTCACTTTCAGAATTTGGAATAACAGGCTAGTAATATTTCTCTTCACCTGCCTCTTCTGACTTTCCTTACTCATTATTGCCTACTCATGCCACTTAAGCAGTATTTTACAAGGCTGTTGAAGATTACCTTGCCATTTGTTTCCCAAATTAGTCCAGCTAAAAACTTAAATTTGACACAAGTCCCCAGTCAACAAGGTGGAGCCACACAAGAAGAATATTGAGATAAAAAAAAAAATCACCTTCAGAAATAAAAACGCTCACTAATAAAAAGCTTTCATCTTCTTCAGATATCTTCACTGATTTGACAAAGGCAAATGCAGAAAATGCTCTTGTTAGTTGTATTTAATTAATTCTCTGCAAAGTGTTTTGGATGTCAGTTATTGTCGACACCAGGAAGAGCGTTTGTTTCTGTTACACTTGCGGCAGTATATGACACAGCTAGCTGAATAATGGCTTTGTCAAGGCTGAAAAGCCAGGAACCCTCTAGCTTGAATATCCTCAAAAGTCTGTTACTTATGTGACATAAATACAGATGTGATAATATGCAGAGTCTGGGAGGAGCAGTATCCCTTATTGAGAAACAGAGAGCAGGGCAACGTGTGTGAGAATGCCATGCATGTTAAAACAAGACATTTGGCTATCACAACAAAATGCAATACTGCTGCCTCAACATTAGTATGAACACGTTGTAAAAGGATAACAGAAATTGCTAAATAAACTATGAAGTAGTTTCACTATTTAAAATAAATAGCATCCAGCAAAACAAGTGTTTAGTACAGCTCTCAAACAAAATCTCTCACTTGCCAGAATGTGTCCCTGAGTTGTTTTGGTTAGCTGTATCCAAATGCCATGACTGCGTTTGCCTACTCAAGTTCAGAGCTTCTTTTCAAACACTGCATGTGGGTTGAGTGTACTAGACATCCTACACTTTACCCAAAGTGTCAAATTGTACCAGACAATGATTTGTATCTTTCTTTTTTAGAATATTATAGTTGCAAAAATGCAAAGAGAAATGGAGTTTTCAAGACCCAAATGAGTTACATTGATCCTTATGAAAAGATCAGATCTTTAAGAGAACAAATCAAGCTTCCAGACTGTAGCCCGGTCATTGTTTACAAATGGAGTAACAAACTTCCATGACTGCACCATTTCCTTGTCTGCCCTGGCAATTATAACTTGTGATGGGAGGTAAATAGAGGAACATAGAAGATCGAGGAAAAGGCACTGTTTCAAAAAACTTCTGTATGCCTGGGAAAATTTTGCTTAAATATGATACTACCTATGGAGAAGCTGAAGGAAACAACTGAAAAATTAACCTTAAATTATGTTTTAAGATCAATTGGATTTCTATGTAGATATTTCTAGTGCTTACTTCATGGTGTCATTGATCCCACCACAAACTGAATAATCTGATACTTCTCATATGGTGTAAGCGGTTTGAGACATCAATAATTTTGCAACAAAGGCCTTTGAATCAAAATTACCATGGGAATAATTTACAAGATCAGGGATACTCTCAGGAGTGCTTCTAAAGAAAATTTCTATTTTTTTAATCCACTTTTGTTATCCAGTCACCATAAATAGTTCTTTGTATGTGTATACATATATATATGTGATCTAAAAACACCCTAGCATGCTATAAATTGAAGATATGGATAATTTGAAAGAATAAAACTACCAACACTTCCTCTGCCTTCTTCCATTTGATTCTGTCTTGAAATTCTGAAACATACTATCAAAATAACAAAAAAAAAAATCCCTGTCTACTGTATATGAAAAATACAGAGAGTGTTGACCTTCCAAAATGCTTCAGCATAGATCAGATTAGAAAGCCTTTTGATTGTGAGTTGAGATCACTTAAAGTATAGAACTTTCTAAAAGTATCCTTCCTCAGTCTTTCATAAAATTATCAAGATATAATTTCTAAGAAGCTTTTCCTCCTTCTTTATTTTTTTTTTCTTCTGTTCTTAATGCTTTTCCTTAACTTTACCTCCAAGAGAGTTTGCAGGTAAATTGAGTGCACAAGTGGAGGCAAGCGTGGGGATTGGCTTACAGGTCTGCCCCGCGGTGCAGCTGGCAGTTCTTCTGATCGGCTCTGTGATGTGGTTAGTTTTTCCTCTCCTAAGAACCAGATTCCTGTTTCTACAACATGCCAAAATAAACAGCTGGGTTTTAAAAGGAACACTTCTGTGAAAGTGCTTCATCAGATCCCAGCTGCTGAGGAGGTGAGAGTCATTAAGGGGACACAGGGTAGAGAAGTCAGGAAACTATGGCAAAAATGATTTTTTTCCCCTGTATCTATTTTTGTAAATGAATTGATATTTATTATATGTTCATGTAATGTGAGATATTGTGGCAAGTAAGCCAATCAGAAATGGACAAATCCTGAGAGAGGACAAGTAGTCCAAAATGCATCTGTAGAAGAATTGCAAATTGAGAGTAAAACCACAGAAATGTTAAAAGACAGAAATATAAATCCATTACAGCTGATTTAAAGTGCCAAGATAGGACAAATGAGGCCAAAAATACCATACGAACCCACACTTTTATGTATTTTGGCAATTCTCACTCTGACCTGGCTTTAACAGGAAAATCTAAAAGAATATGTATTTAATAATAAAAAAGGGAACCAAATATTGTGGTATAATTCCTACACAAAAGGTTAATTTCATGTTTGATATATACAACAAAATTCAGGTGCATCAACCATCACTAGATTTTGACAGTGATGTTGGTAGGTTAGCGCATATTAAATTTTGACTTTGTATCTGGATTTTCATCTTCCATCTTAAATTATTTCACAAAAACTGGAAACCATAAGCATTGAAAATGACAAGTGAAGTCTCAAAATAATCAAAATCCTAGCTTAAAAATCCTGAGTCTTAAAAAGAAAAACAAAGAGAATTTTAAAAAGGTATGTTGTGGTCTCTTGTTTCTTTGTGTGGTTATATCTGAGATTACAAAGTATCACCTGGTCATTATTTTAGATTTTTCTGTGTCACTACACAGATAATTTGTTGTTGTTGTCATAGTTGTTGTTAGTTTTTGTTTGCTTTTTTCATGGTTTTGTGCATGTGTGTGTGTTTTTAATTTTTATTTTCCTCTCATTTTTTTCTATTAAAACGAAAACTAGGATCTTCATGAACTATCTCAGCTTCTGGAGCTAAGCACAAAGATTAGCCCTCCCTCCATTAATATTATGCAAGATGGAGTAAAGTCCCAACAGTAGAGAGTACTGGTTTTTCTTTTCGCACGCTGAGCCCTTTAATTTCAGTAACCCAGTAAGTACTTGTGTTATGAGTGAAACCACAAAACACGGGTAAATCTAGGTGTGCCTGGCCAGAAGATCAAGGAATATGATTATTCCTCTTTAATATGGAACACCGCATTCAGTTTTGTGTCTACTCCCCAATATATGAAGACATCAATAAACTGGAGCGAGTTCAACAGAGGGCCACCAAGAGATTCAGGGCTACAGCAGTTGTTCAGCAAGGAAAGGCTTGTTAGCCTGAGGAGAGGCTGCTGCAGGGGAACCTACAGGCCATCTTCCCAGCATTTATGGGGAGTTCATCAAGGAGATTGAGTTCTTTTTAGGGGTGCATGGTGGCGGAATGGCAGGCACTGGTCATAATTTGAAATGGGAAATTCTGAGAGGTTATAAGAAAAAATAGTTTTCATCAGCAGGACATTTTCCCTACTGAAAATTTGTGAAGACTCAGTTTTTGGAAAATTTCAATACTTGACTGACAGGTGTCTGAGCTAGCTGGTCTGAATTCAGTTTGACCCGCTTTGGAAAGGAGTTTGGACTAGAGACCTCCTGAGGCCCTTTCCAACATGACTGATTGTGTAGTTCTGCATACGAATACTTAAATTTCTCAACCCAAATCCACCTAATACCTAATATGTTCACCTAATATGTCCAAAGGTAACTCAGTTTTATTCATTGTAGTTTTCTTAGGAGTTGAAATTTTGCTCCAGAGGGAGTATTATTCAAGCATTTAACTATGTGCAGTTTGAAAAGCTTCTACTGTATATTATATACATAATTGACTCTCCAAATTAATTCTTTTAAATAGTTTTGTTGAAAAGATTATTACCACAGGTGAAAGAGAAATTATTGTGATTAATACTGACAGAATTACAGTAACATTACTAAGAAAAAACTAGACTCCTCAGGAGAGTAGGCCAGGTGTGACTATGCAAGGCAGGCCACTTAAAGCAGAATGTCTTCAAGAGTCTCTTTCTCTTGAAGTGTAGAGGCACCAAAGGATGCATTGAGGCCCCTGATTTCTGCATCTTCCTTAACAAATTACATTATTAAATTAAAGGCTGAAAAGACTAATACTAGAGAGTAGTAGGCACTATTTAACTTAATATTGTATTGATTTAAATTATAAAGGAGTAATATTCTCCATGTTAGTCTTACATGTGCACAGACAGGTAATTGCAAATTGATGGTTAACGTGCCATAAAGGCATTTTGAAAGGCAAAACTGGCTGAATGGTAGTTTGAGAAAGTGGAATAAGCCTGAAAATGGTGTGCAATTAATGTTGATTAACAGTCATCCCCCTGTTTTTGAGAACAGAAAAAACCCAGCATGATGAACAGAAGATATCAGGGCTTTTTTTGGAATACTGGGGTTTTTTAATTTTTTTTTTATATATATATATATATATAAAAATAAAAGCAGTTTTTATTTTGTTCTGTTCTTGTAAGTATTAAATATATGTAATTAAACTGAAGTAAATAAACACCAACAGCTACATAGGGAAATATAACTGAAGAAGCACGCTTTTTTTAAATGTTTTCAGGCTGGATACATTTTTATATTAATATGCAGTGCATATAATCAGAGAAGACAAGTTAACTGAGTTTTGCCAAAAGTTAGAAAAACTTAATTGGCTGGCAGGACAGGAAGACAGAAATACAAATCAGCTTTATCACTTGGAATTTTCATTAGCATTGCATACAGTACGACAGGTATATTAGTGCTGCTTAAAACTAATAAATCTTAAGGGTTCTTATCATGTTACGAGCATACTGCACTGACAGTAAGCCAATGAATTCTTAATTTCCTCTTCATGCACCTTTAATTCTTCCAGTCATTCTTTTTCGTTTGATTGGATATCATGCATTATTTACCCAGATATATTACTACCCTGACACTAGCCTTTTTTACTGCTTGCCATAGCAAGGTCCATACATCTTTTATTTATCTTAATTTTATTTCTTTGTTTTCTCCCTATATCTCTTTGTGCCTTCTCTCCCTTCTTGTTCTTTTTTCCATTCTGTCTGTTTTGGTATGCCTCTAACATCTGTCTGCATAAACCATTTACTCTTTCTGTCCTTTGGACAGAGACCACAAGCATCTGTATACTTCTCCATTTGAGGGTAGTCAGGGAATTCCCTTTACTACTTAGAACACATAAGCTTATTAAATATTTCCAGGAAAAATTCCCAATTGAAGTTGTGTGTTTTCATTTGTGTATCTCCAAAGTCACTGGATTGCCCTTCCTTTTTCTGTTGAAACTCCTCTTTATTTGAGTGATCTACAAGCAATATCCTGAAAGAAATGATGTTCCTGTTGCCTGTTTCCTACTCAGCAGCTATACAAACAATTGTTAGTCATTTGCAGTTCAAGGACAATGTCTGTACAGCAAGGTATTTAAATAGATAGAGTGCCTTTCAGAGGTCCCCAAAAATTTGAGACATGGAGATATCTCTGTAGCCCTGAGAAGAAGGTTACCTCAAATTGGAGGAAGAGTTTAAAATAACTGATTTGTGGGTAGAAAGAGTTTCCTCCCACAGCCAACATGAATAAATTCACTCAATGATCCCTCTGACTGGATGTGCTGTTGCATGGCTTTTGAGGCTTCTTGTCACCACTTCTGATTCAGCCACAGCTAGCTGCTTCAGACACTGAAAAGAGTTGTGCTACTGCCACTAAACATGATGATGCTATGGGTCTACTTCTCCTGATTCCTTTCTAGCCTCCCTACAGATATACTGCTTTACGCTTATTTATTCAGTCCGTTAGTGTGGCCTATCGTTTGACTGTTTCTGAAGTACAAAGACTATAAAAAAAAAGTCAGTTGTAGGAGGTGGTCTCCTCTAACCTCTCAAAACAAAATTGTATGCTTTGTGACTCAAAGGCATTAATATCTTTCTTAACAAAGTAAAACATCAAGTTCTGTGATAATCCTAACAGTTGTTCCTTCTTAATTGCATTCTTCACATAGTTTTTTGTTGTTTTTTCTCAGTCTTTGGCAACATTTAAAAAGATAACAACCATTTTACATAGATACGTTCCTATGGGCAATTATACTAACAAATGAAGGAGCTCGTTAATGTAACATAGAGACATAGCTTTTTTTTTTTTTCCTAGCTACTTCTCAAATGTCTCAAACTTATCCTTTCCCCTAAATTATTTCATCAAAGATATTTAGTCCATTTGTCAGTTCATCCTTGTAAATGCCATCTGTTACACAAATCAGCCTTACTGACCCTTTTGTAGTCCTTGCTGCTGTGAATGTGTTACTCCCTGCGTCTGCATCAGCTTCTTGGAATGCAGTCATATTCAGGTGACATGATACCCATGATTATGCATTATATCCATCAGTAATTGTAAATGAAACTTGAAAAATTCCATTGCAGTTAAGATCATTTCCCACAACTCTAGCTGTGTCAATTCTTAATCCTAACCTCACTGCTCCTTGGGAAGCATTTTGCATAGAAATAACAAGAACCTTGCCATTTCTTTTCAGTAGCCATATTAAAAGCCGTCTATTGCCTTCCTTCATAGTTACTTTCAGCATCACGTCATAAAAACTTTTTCTAGATCTGAGATATATTTCAGAAGATTCAAAGGATGAAGCAAGTATAAAACTGAAAGTCAGACAATGAGGAAAATCTATTTGTTTCACTAGTCTGATGAGCATTAATTAGAGTTATTTAAGACCAAGCTGAAATAGGTCCCTGAAGACTGCCCTAATAAACCTTTAAAAGTGTCACCTTGCAGCCGACATAATATATTGTCACTAAGTAAATGATGTGATGCAGACCAGATTTTTAACAGCTAGCACAGTGATTTGAACATCCATTAAACAGAGATATAACTGATGCTTACCACCACTTATACACGGGTGATACGTATTATGTCTTGCATTTTTATGAGGTTACATAACATCGATTTAATGTGGTATAGTTAATGTTAGAACCAAGCACATCTTAGGGGAATGCAGCATCAAGTCTATTTCACAGATGTTTGATCTTGCATTTTGTAGTTATCTTGGGTTTTTACGCATGTGTGGTGGGAAATAGTAGTTTCAAAGAAAGACAGTCCACTGCTACTAATCATGTATTAGCAGTTTACTGTGAATTATGGGGTAATAGTTCTACCATAGCGTTCTGTCAAGGACAAATTATGACAAATGACTCCATAATTAAAACCTTCCTCTGACTAATTGTAGGTGAAGCTAGAGGCATCTCTTCTTTTTAAGTTTGGCTAATACTATCCAACAAAACATCCCACTTTCATGTCTTAAGAATTTTACCAAACCCTTTGAAAAAACATTTCCATAACAGGTTTCTGAATGTCTTTGGAAATGCAAACATATGATTTAAATTTTTCTGAGAAATACATTGGGTTTCTCCCTTATTAATCCATCCCCTTTCCTCAAAGCTCAAACTCCTCAGCGGTTTGGAGCAGAGTTGTGAAATGACAAAGAATATAAGGTATTTGTCAAAGATATATATTCTACTAGACTCTGAAAATGTCCACATCATGGGAAAGATATATGTTTTTAAAAATTTTGTTCATGCTCATAAAAACTTAGGGCCTTGAACTGCTGATCTGTGTTGTATCTGAGCATGGAAGAACAACGGAAGTTCAGTTTCTTCCATCGTTTCAGTTTCTCTATCACTTATTTCAACAGGGTTGTATAAAACCAATTTCAGAAAGACAAGAATTTTTTAGAAGACCTGGAACGACAGACAGGACAAAGCACACAATCTAGAAAGACCAGAAATAAAAGTTGGCATTAGGGAGGAAAAGAAACAGGCTAACCAGACAGAGACAAAATAGAAAACAGAGCTTCTGATGGAGACAGAAAGTGGGGTGTGGGAAAGTAGTAAGTAGTGTATTGGGAAAAAATGAAATTCAGGAAGACTAAGACTGAGAACAAATGTGGGAAGAGGGCACAAATGAGCTATCAATTAAAGAGTTAAAGGGAGAGGGAGAAAGGGAACTATCTAAGAGAGGGGTTTGGTGAATTAGGACTGTGACCAGTTAGAGCAGAATTTTTCAGGCTATGAGACTATGAGAAAAAGTAAGGAAATATAGGAAATAAGTGTCTAGATCTTAGATTCTGGAATAACTTTTGTCTGAATCAGAAATTGCTTCAAAATATCTAATGATATGGTATTTGTTTAACACATTTTGAAGTTTCTATAGGTGACTGTTTCAATACCCTAATAGTACAGCAGTCCTGCAAACCTCACCTCTGGTTTGGCCACTGAAACAAAATCCTGAGACTTCAGGAAACACCAGTAGCTAGCTCGTGCTTTGTTGAAGAGCTGGCAGCAATCAAGGGCTAGATCTTCATGCAATAGTACACGTGGCAAAAACTGTGAAGCTGTAATTCTCAGAGTACCAGTGCTTCAGGATGGGCAGGTTCCCATCACACGTTTGGATTCTGATAACAGGAATAAACTGGCAGAACAGTGCTTGGCAAGTTCAACCCAATAACTGAAGAAGTGGAGCCCAGACAGCAAGAATAGTAGCAAGATGAAGAGGGAGTAAGAGGTAGAGTAGGAAAATGCTAAGAGATGAAAAACTTAAGGGGGCCACATCAGCCTCGTGGGTGGCCTTTAGAGGGCCAAATGTAATTCTAGGATGGACTAAATGCAAGAGTAGTTACATTTATGCAGTTACATTTATCCAGTCCTAAAATTACGTTCAGCCCTTTCTTCAAAGGGGCAACTGCGAGGCTGATGTGACCCCCAGTGAAAATGACTTTGACACCCCGATTTAGAGCATCACATTCTAGCTCCCGCACAAAGCTGCTGTCTATCTGTGGTACTGTAAGATTCTACCGTTTATGAACCTTTAGTTGTGAGAAATTTGCCATTTGAATTGTCTATTTGTCTATACTCTTTCAGTGTACTTGGTCACTCCAGAAATTTGTTTAGAATAACTTGTGTCCTGTATTTCACTTAGTTGGTAGCCCAAGAACTCTAAATCCTACATTCCTCAGAGTATTACATTTTCTGATATTAAAATAAACTAACCCTTATGCTTAGATCTATTGGAAGTGGTTGCTCTAACTGTTTTTGAAGAGATTGCATTATGAACTGTGGTGAAGTTTAGAAATGTTTCTCTGTGCAGAGATTTCTTCTTCACAGTCATTCCAGCACACACATCTGACTGTGGAAGTTCCTCCAGGTCTGAAGAAAGGACTTCAGAATTCTAAGACTTAGCCTTCAGATAAATTTTTTCTTTCAAACTTTAGATATTGTCATCTTCATATGAAGAGTCACATTGCTGGTGAGCATTGCTGTCTTTGCTACCTGTTTGCTCTTTCTAATCTCTTCTATGCTTTAATCCCTTCTATATTGCTTTCAGAGATACTGCATCAAATTAGTGACTGTGTTTTGGGATGTACAGAGACTGCAAAAAACAGATGAAAAGGCTGCATGTATGTCATATAAAACAGTTTCTGGTAGGTTAGCTTAAAGTCATTCCATCAGGTTCATATCTCAATGAGGTAGGGTAACCCAGTTCTATTTTAATTGTCAGATGTTAAACTTCAGGAAACCACCTGTATTTCTGTGCTATTGACAGTAGTCAAAAATTAATCCTTGGACATCTTAACTAAAATTAGGGTTGTATTTTCCCATTTCAATATTGAACTTGTTGGAAGTGGTTCTGAGAATTTGAATGTTAAAATTATTCTCATCCAATCGAGAAATAGAAGCAACAATAAGTAATTCATACCCAACTGTAAAACCTCACATTTCTGATGGTCACAATGAACCTCTCAAATTGACCAAAATATATTTATACAATGTATTTGACAAATAATTTCAAGAGTACATACCACGCAGAAACCTAATTCTGTATAAATTGGCTGTTCACAGCCAAAAGCATTGCTAAAAGTATATCCTAAAATTATTAGCTATGAGGTATTTTCCTAGTTCTTCCAGTTCTTAATAATCATGATGACTTCCTCCTGTATTTAAATGCAGTCAGATACCACAGCAATGAGCCCTATTTAGTATATACATAGCGCGTTTTCTTTCAGTTGTTAACAATATTTTAAAACAGTGTCTTCATTATACCCCTATAGATGAATTACTGGTGAGAACAAGTAGCAAACACTGCAGTGCTCTTGAATGCTGAGCTGTATTCTGGCTGCATATATGATTTTTTTTAACATATATCTCAGGTCACTGTCAATTCAAGTTGTAGTTAAAGTGAGTTACTACTTCAGGGAGTACTCTTGCCACACAAATCAAAAAGTAAGGGAAACCGAGGGGTAAATTTTCTTCCTCAGAACAGCAGAAAAGAGGCACAATGTACTCCTCTCTTAGTTTGATCTCCAAATGAAAACCAGGAAACCTCTACATGCACTTATATGAGGCAAAACAGAGGTTTTTCCTGGTTTCTGTATTTGCTACAACTCCATCCCTGTCTCCACACACATTCACAGGATGCAGAGAGAGATGGTGAGCCATAAATAATTTTATTTACATTTAGCTGCACAAAGATCTTTCTTCTCCTGTGAACTCTCTGGAAGCTGTCAGTGTTTAGTGCTAGTGGCATTCATCGTACTCCATTGCCATTTAAAAACATGTCTATTTGTCTGCAGCTGTTATCAAGAAAGAAGATAAAGCTGCAGAGGACACTTGGTTTGCTTTATTCCCACAGAAGCAGTATATCATCAATTTGAGGTCAAACACCAAGTTAGAGGTGTTTCATTAAAATTTAACCTACGGTTCTAAACTGTCTCACATGAACAGGCGAGCAAGTCATGCAGATCACCAGGGGAGTGATTTGGAGAGAGTTAAATCATTGACCTGTAACCTCAGAATGGCTCTGTTAGTAAAACATTGGCTTTCCTAGTAAAAAACCGGAGGACAGAGTTTGAGGGCATGCAGGGAAGGAATGCTAATGTAATTTTCATATCTGTCAGATGAGTAACTGCAGCTCTCTTAACTCCGTGTGTAAAATATACAATGTGCAATAATACACTAAGGACATACAAAGCCGCAGCAACCAGTAACTTGAATCAAAACATCAGCTCACTTGTAAGGATTACAGAGATTAAGGGTATTGTGGTCCAGGTATAAGTGAAACTGCCTTTCTGTTTTCTCAGCCATGACTCTACCACTTGCACCCTGATAACCAGCTTGAACCCTGATTTTTTGCAAATTTGTAAATGCAGGACCACTGCACCTGTGCACTACGACAGGTCACATCTGATCCTGACTACAGATGCCATTGTGATATACCATACTTCTTTTTCAAGGCAATATAATTCAGTAGTTCGTGTGAAAACACTGGCTTCAACAGACAAAAGAGAATATTTGACACCTACACTCCTTTTTTCTTCTCTGTCATCTTTCTCTGGTTAATTCGTGGCTCAGCTAAGTCAATTTATATTCCTCATCAGTGAAACTGAGAAGTCAAGTCCTTGTTTAATACACCTGATCGTATCATGCTTCAAATCAGACCCTACATGTCATCCGTTGCACACATTTGCTTACTGGTGCCAAGTGGAGACTTTCTGCAAACATTCCCTGAGGCACGCATACTGCCCTCTACTTCCCTTGCCATCTGCTAACTGCGTTGTTTGGAGCCAGTTACGTAAATAATAGTAATCGTAACAAGGCTCTCCTGATGTGGTAATACTCAGGAAGGGTAGTCTATATTAAAAATGTACAAACAGGCGAGCCTTCTCTGGAGCAGTGTCACTCGCCTTGTGATCTGCACATGACTGGCGGCCTGCCAGAGCATGGCAGGCACCCTGGGAACTGGCTGCTGTGTCCTGACCTCCTCAGTGACTCTGATTCACAAGAAACAAACAACTTTGACTATATCACAGATGCAAACACGAGTGTCATTCATTGTTTTATGATATTAGTATTTTAAACTAAGATGTTTCTAGGAACACTACATAAAGATTTGGGGAAAAAAAAAAACAAAAACCACAACAAACCAAAACAAACTACAACCAAACAAAAAAAAACCCCAAACAAACATAACAAGAAGAAAAACAAAAACAAAACCACAACTTGTTTACGCTAGCAGCATAATTGTCGTGACTTCAGCCAGCTATGCAAATGTAGCAGTCCATTATTTTTTTGCTAGCAAAGTGACCTAGTTGTTTAGGCAGTGGTATATGTAGCATTGCTACAACTATTGCTTCAGTAACCTCTAAATGCAGAAGAAATTTTGTTATCTGCTGCAAGTATTGATACAGCAGCTATAATTTACTATATTTCTTTGTATCGAAATTTGTATACATTTCATATAAGCCTTATGTTATGGGTTTACTTCTTATTTGCTCACAAGTCTACTCTGGTTCTCTCACTGTGTGAATGTATACCTAAGAAATACCACCTAAACCAAAATATCACATAACCATGACTGTGTTGTAAGCAGGAAATCAGCTGTGTGGGATGATAGAGTTGTTTGTCAGGAAAAAAACAAAACAAAACAATAAAATGGGCACCAGCTTACAAATTCTCAGAAGTGTGACTTTATAAAACTGAGGATAGTTTGAAAGAAACAGAGATTACTACAACCCATGACTTTTTTTTTTTATTATTTTTTTTTCCATTTCCCCCACCCCCCCACCTCATCTTCAAGGAGAAAATCAATTTGGCTGGCAGAAATTAGACTGAGCAAGATTACCTAAAGTTTCAATTGCCCTTTGGTTCTGTAAAAGCTCTTCCTCTTAAATATCAGTTCATTAAAATGGTAGAACAAAGAGCAGAATGAAGTGTACGTGTGTGGGGGAGTTGTTTGTTTGCTTTGCTTTCTTTAGAAATGAATTTCCAGAAAGACTTCCCTGCAACCTTTTTGTAAACATAAGAAAGTAGGTCCCTTTTATTTGACTGCTTCCGTAACAATACCGTAACAATGTTCTTAGGGGAATTAAGTTGCTGTTCCCAGCAGCAGAGCACACAGAAGCATACTGGTCGTCAACCTTTCAGATCATGAATGACGACACAAGTTCCGACAACGATCTGATAAATCATTTACCCTAAGGTTCTCTGGGGAAAATGAGTGGTTTGCTACTTTGTTTCACTAATTAAACTAGAAACGTCTGTGTCCATACTCCTGGGTGGACTGCCAAGATTCACTGCTCTCCTTTTGTAAGCTACCTGACCTCCCATTGATGCCAGTCACAGCAATTAGTTTGCCAACAAAATCATAGGGCAGGGGATACCATGCCAGACACGCACCATTCTTCCACTCTTCTGTTTGTTTTTTGGAAGAAGAAAAAATATGAAAAATCATTCGAAGGGTTTGAGTGTCTTTCCTTTATTACATGCTACCACTGCAAATATCACAAACTTTCACATTTAACTCTTTTACGATTTTCCAGTCTTCAGTGCTTTCCTTTCATAAGATCAGTTCTCACGGCAATTGTCTCCCACCTATCAGTGCTTTGTTCTTTTTTAACCTTATAGACATGACTTTTACACAGTGAAACACCACAATGATAGAATATGCAGCAAGAATGGCAGTGCTTTGTTTTGTTTTTCTTCAAAATTATGCTCCAGAACACACAAACCAAACAAATCCAATACATTTGATTTCGAAGGAGGAGTATGCTTGAATAGGGTAACCAGCTCAATACAGTGTCGCCAAGTACAGGCATCCTAAACAGGTACATGTAGTTAGGACAGAAGCTGGGCCTGCTTGTCTGACAGAGGTTGGTATCAAAAGATCTCAAAGACAGCATTTTGGTAACCTCAGAATGGTATATTAAGAATTTCTTTAGGCTTATTCAAAGCTTTCAAATATCTGTTGAAACACCTTATTGCTGAGCAACTTAAAATAAATCCTCAGACTCTCAAGGCGCTACACTGACGTTGAACCTATCTTCCTATATTTAAAAATTATGCATTTTTTATTACCATCTGCCTTTCATACTCTCCCAGGTGCTCTGTTGATCTATTAGGAGCCAATAGTCCTAAGTGTTCAGCTCAAAGAGCTGCATCTTTCTTTAATTGACTCTGCAATGCTGCTTCGTGCTGGCATTCATCACAGCAGAGGCAGTGTGACCCTGGACACAAGTGGTAAGTAAGTGTAACAAAGCACTTCTTAAAGCATTACAGTTTTCCAAGAGTGCAAGCAGGCATTGTGAATGTACATTGCGCAGCCAGACTTTTAACACACCTAGTTCAAGCCCACTGCAAGGAGTCAAGCATCACAATTTCCTTCAGTCAGCTCCTGAGGTAATGAAATCCAGTGGTGAACTATACTCTGTTATAATTCTTCTTAACCATTTTGCTGCTAGGTATGTTGACCTTTGGCTTCATAGAGAAATTCCTTGTTTTTGTGGTGAAAAATAAAATGGAAAGTTTTATCACTCTGACACTGTAGTTTCCAGAAGTTTGCATAGATACATTCCCTATAGCCATTTTCCTTCAGGAGATAAATAATCCAAGTCTCTATAGTCTCATGAAAGGATGAACTGGTTGAAGAAAATATACATCTTTCAACCAGATGTAGCTATATAATAATCTTTTCATATCGTAATGCAGATTTTGAGACAATTACCTGAGTTTTCCAATAAAACAGGATCTAAATTGAAAAGTAATCAAAAATTGATTATATTGTGGAATTTGTGTTTGGTATCTTTAATAAACCTGCTCAATAATGTTGCTGACACTTTTTAGTTTGAGTCTATCAAAGAAAAAATGCCTTCCTTTGATTGTTCTGATTTGTGAGAACGCATTATTGGAGTAACTAACACCTCTTTTCACGGAGATTCCATTTTAGTAAACTTACCTGTAGCTTTTGATGAATAAAGAGAAATAATGGAAGAAATAAAGCAGAATAAATAATTTTAATAATTGAATTGCATAGGTATCCTATATTTGGCAAGCAGTTTTAGGTTTGGGCCAAGTATTGATGACTGAAAAATATCCCTGTGCAAGTTTCATTAGTTTTGGGAAGACTTAGTCCTATAAATCCCGTGGGTACTGATAGGAAACTGAAATGATACATAATGGTGAAAAGGGATTGGAATTGACGTATCTGAAGTGGCAGGAGCACTCATGTGAGCCTACTATTTGAGATAAATATTTGTGACTTAATTACATGATTACATCCTCTTTCTTTAGCCATTCAAGCAGAGAGAGTGCATATACCATTCCTGAGCAAAATCCCTCTAACAAACAGCTGTATTTCCCTGGGCTTTGTTGAAATTGCTTGGTGATGCACATAACGAGCATATTCCCACACTTGACAGCCATCACACCTTCTTCCTACAAAACTTACTAACTCCTCAGGTGGGTAAACTTGTCACCTCTAAACTCACTCCTCTCTCTTCCTCAGAGGTCTTCTCAGCAGTTTTCTGTGATGAGGAATCCATATAATAACACAGAAATAGGATGTTTCCGTGCTTGAAGCTGGGGTTCTGCCATCTCAGCAGAGGCCTGGACCCATGGTCTTTAACACACGAGACAAGTCTAGCGGTGCTTGTACTGAGCAGGGTTGCAGCAAGTTTTATGTGTGCATCCAGGTCTGTCCAGTCCTCTTTCCTCCCAGTCAGTCTACCAAGGCTCAGTCGTTTCTCCTGTTCACAGACCTCTGTGGCTTAGGTAATATTGCTTCACTGATTTATTCCACTGATGTATTATTTTGCAGTTAATTAATTTTGAAATACTTAATTTGTGAATTAGAGTGAACATTCAGTTAAGCACTTACAGCCAAATGCCATTACGTTTTTTTCTGAATCCAGCCAAAAGAAAAATTTAACATCCGAATGAAGTAATTTTTCCTTATTCTCACTCCAATTTTCGTAGTGCAACATTGACCTAGTTGTAACTGAAACAAAACGAAAACTGATACAGAAAACAACCTAGCTCTCTACAGAACACATCTTATTGCACAGACAAAGCTGCCGTTTATTCAAATAATGAAGGGCGGAAAACAGAACAAAATCTCTTAAAGCATTTTGATGCAGGATGACAAAATCATATCTGTAGATTTAATTCGATCTCAACATAACACAAACACACACAAAGAGAAAACCAGTTTAAAACAGACTGTACATAGAAGGGATAATAAACAGCATTTAGGGAAAGAAGTTGCAAGGTATTTATAGGGTCAAAATCTATTCAACATCTTGAATAGTGCCATTTTATTCATGAACTCATTATGAATTCTAGGGATTTGGTTTGAAAACTCTAGAAACCTAGAAAATATCTTTCACCACTGTAGCTTTATCATGCAGAATTAAAATCCTGAAGGGCTGTGATGTTTGACTTTTCAGTATCTTTTGAGAAAGACAACAAAAGTTTTTTCCAACAGGTGTCTACATACAACATAGCACAGCATAGCATACCATACCATACCTAAAGCAATATTGTAATGTCTTCCATGTATTTTCTACCACTACCCACTGTTTCAAAGGCCATGGATGCTCACTATAAAAACTAGAATAGAAAGCAGTGTAAAAGTGAGTGATCTGTATAGTCTAGTAGCCATGGCCACACAGCTCTCTATTTGGGAGCCGCTGAAATAGGGAGTTCCTTTATGCCAGTGACAAAATAACTAAAGGAGCAGTAACAGCTCCTTTAGTTTAGTCAAAATATTTCTTATCAGCTATATATTTCCTCCTTAAAGGAGGAATTTCTGACAGGTCATGTAGTTTGAATCTCCTTTCCCAAATGTATTATACCCATATATGCAGATATATACATCTTCCTTTTCTTTCAATAGCTTAGTTACGAATTGATAAAAAACCTGACCATTTCAGAGAAAAAACGCCAACTAATCAAATCAGAGGGTATTTGCATATCGGTATTTCAGATTTTATTAAAAGAAAAACAATTTCTACTGGAACTCTCCCAGATGAGATTATGCAAAACACGTCAGAATTTTCTTAAGACTTTTTTACATGATAAAGTTGAATTCAGTAATGCAACCTCAAAATTATTTGCTTGCTTTGCCACTTTCGTGACTTCTGATTTCTTTGCTGACTATTATATTGAGGAAACTAAAAGGAACAAAAGGGAAAAAACCATTAGTGTGACTCTTTATTACCTACAAAGATATGTCATAAATTTGTAATTTTAACATTCATGCCATCATAAATCAGAATTACACTGATACTAAATTAGCATGACGGGAACTAACAGGAATGAATTAGTATTAGTATATTAAATTAGGCACAATGGAAACAAGTTAATGGAAAAAGAGGAATATGGAAAGTATGAACTCTCCAATAATTAGGTAGTGTATCGAAAAGTAGAACAGATGAAAACTGTGTTTATACATACATTAAAAAAATTCTCACAGTCGCTGCCAGGAATCCTGACTTTGCCCAGGGCTCTGAAACATTCTACATACAGGCTCTGGATGGGTGAATGGGTCTCACCAAGGAGCTGAGCTGTAGTTGTGACTGGGCAGCTCAGTGCAAACAGAACTGTGTGTCACACAGGCAATCTATGAATTTCCTCTTCAATTTCTAAAGGGTGAATTGTACTATTATTTACAAAAAAAAATGGAGAGGAGGGGGAAGGCTTATGAGAGATCTAAAGGAAAAAAAGAAAAAAAACTTTTTTGGAATAGTTCTTTTTACTTGAAGAAAACAAATGTATTCCATGAATTGCCTCAGTTAGAAAGTATTTTTGTTTAGTTACTCTTTTTGTTCTTAGTAAAAAACACTAATTACAATTAGAACCTATACTGAGGGAACTATCCTAATTCAGGAAAGTGTTTAACATACACTGTGAGTACAACTACATGCCTAAAGTACTTTTATCAACAGGGATAATAGACCCAAGCATAGTCTAAAGTGTTTCCCCGCTTGTGCCTGAAAGATGAAGTCTCACAACATTTGTTAAATAAATCAGAGACCACATTATCAGGAAACAATCTAGGGGTTCCAGTAATCTTCATATGATTTTCTAAAAGTGATTCCTTGTGGTGCAGTTTAAAAATACCAAATTTACCTCTATTGTTTTTTTTGGCTACGAGAAACTAGAGTGACACAGAATAGAACTCAGTAAAAGCTCATTTTCCAGGTTTTTGTTTGTTTGTTTGTTTTTGTTTGTGCGTTGGTTTTTTGTTTGTTTTGGTTTGTTTTTGTTTTTTTTTTCTTCTTTTCAGAGCTATCTTTGCTATCTATACAGAACATCACAGGCATGAATAAAGACATGCTTATTACGTGTCTCAAAATCAGAAACAAAATTCGTGATCTTGGTACCAAAATGTCAATGAGCGTCTTATAAGCCTGTCTTCTTAAGGAACGTGATACTTGGAAGAGAAAGTGAATAAACTTTGTTTAGTTAAAAAATAATAACATAAATTATTTTAATCAGATTTCTCAGCATTTATTAGTAATTTCCGTTGTTATAATATTGCTTCTATATGCTAAAATGCTTGCTAAAATTAGTAAAAATTTATTAAATCCAAATGACATCTAAAAGTTACTATGGTTTTCAAAATCTAATAGGATAAAAATACAGCAAAATTATCCTATATTAGGATCCAAATCGACCCTAATGTATAAAATTGCACTTATCCTTCATAAACAAATCATTAGGGGAACAATAATGCAAGAAAGAAGTTTGTCAAATCATTTCTATGCAAGCTGAAAACTGTTTTTACAAGAAAATTCTGTGATTTATTGACCATGGATTATTTACAAAATAGCCCAATTTAAACATAAATAAATCCATTGTGGTCTGAAGATGAAAGAATTATGTATTGTTGTAAAACATCATTTCTCTGAATTGAGCAGAATCCAAGCCAATTTTACAAGCAACAGCTGTGAAAAAATTTGCATGACAAAAATAATGCAGAAACAAAAGCACCAACACAGCTGAGCAATAGATGTTCTGGACTATCGTTTTCTTGTCTTCCAGACCAAATACTTGGTGTCAATATGGACAGATAAATATTGTAACCCTTACCTTTCGAAGTACAGAACTGCTAAATCCATGACAATATGTATTAATAATATTAAAAGTTATTTCCCAATTTCAATATGTATGCAAGATCATTCAGTAAAAATAAACAACATAGGCTATCCATATGTGAAAAGGTGATGGAAAATGTTTTGGTTTGCAGTCTTGCTAACCTCTATTTTATAAGTATACACTTTCACAAAAAATAAGGGTTTTATATGTATTTTCATTTTTCTTCAAAGTTTGAAGTCCCTAGCAGTGTTAATTTTGTTCCTGCATTTTTCCCATAAATGAACAAACAAAAAAAAAGTCTAAAAAATCAACTACAAACCAATGAACTGTTTGGTGTTTTTTTGTTTGTTTTTTTTTTTTTTTACTAAGATGGCTAAGTGTTGCAGTCAAAGTCTAGGTGTCATGAAAACAAAGAATGAAAAGGTTTTCTATGATAGGGACAGCAGTATTTCTACAGTAAAACCTTAAAATATAAATACAGCACAGCAAAAGAGCTAAACACAAATAGACAGTGAGCACAAGCAGGCTAAGAAACAAAATGTTGTGCAGTGATTTCACTTGATTTTATTGCTACATCTTCGTATGTACTCACTTGATTGAAGATGCTTAAGCATCATGAAAAAAACTGCAAACAAACAGCCAAACCTCACAACCCCTACCTGCCGGAACAGCTGGCTATGTTATAAAACACTGGAGAGACAGAGTATACTGAAGGAGAGAAGAAAAAAAATTACAAACAGTCTACACTTCTTTTTGATGGATGTAATGAGAAGACTCAAAAAAGTATAAATCCAAATTGCGTAGCTACATTAAACTGCATTCTTTGAGTGTACTTACTCTGAAGGGCATTTACAAAACATATATTTAGGTGTTTTGTAAGCCACATCACTCGCTGTGCTACTGCTTAAAGTTTATGTGACACTTTCTCCAAAATCTCCTTCTGCTGAATAGGGCTGTCCAATACTCCTGTGATGAGTGGGCAGCAGTCAGGTTGCTGTCAATGCTTCGCGGCCTTGCAGACAGGAAAATGGCAGTTTATGATTTGTCTGTATTCATAGATCTCTCAAAAAGAAAAAGAAGAAAAAGGAGTGCAACTCAATGTTTGAAGACGTAAAACTTTTTTGGTTTATTTTTGATTTTCAAAGTCTTCAGTGTTTTCCCCAGCCCTGTGGGGTCCAGTACTGAGAAATCTACATTCAGCTCCCCACACTCCTTAAAGGCTGAAACTTAATTTCTTTGTTCTGTCTACTGACAAAACGTATTCTCTAAATATAGTACTGTTTTTTGAACTTTTCACCTAGTTGTCTGCAGATAATGCACACTAAGAGTTGTGTCTTCCCAGTCCCTTTCTGAACACTGAATAGGAATTATTCTGAATCTTGTTTACATTGCTCTTCATATTTTGAGGTCTCTTCTGCAAGGAAGTGAATCTCTCCATCTAATCCCAGGATGTTCACATCTTTCCCACACCATTTGTTACTCATGACATCTTGAGCAGCTTAGCTCAGCCTGGAGAATTAACTTAGATCTCAGCATTACATAGTTGCAGATTTGTTTGCCATTTATGAAAACTATAAACAGCTGAGACGTTAGGAAATCTATTCATAAGCATTAGAGACTGACAAAATTATGTACATGTCTACATTTCTGAAACATTCAACAGCTAATTTAGAGGTTTTTGAAGCTTATCATAGGTCTAGTACAGAAACTTTACATTTCTAGAAAATAAACTGTTCTTTTCACTACCTCAGATGTTACTTAGTACATGGATTTGAAACTGTGCTCATGCTGACATGTGTAGGGGAAAAAAGGATGACGTGTCAGAAGGCCTAACATTGCTGTGAGATGCTGTACAGAGAGTATCTTCTTAGAGAAAATAACTCCTGCTGAAATGTAGAGACTGGCAGAAGTGAAGCAGCTTTTTAAAAAAAAAAATTTCTAAATCACCTGAAGATGTTCAGTAAATTGCAAGCCCTGGGGATCATCATACATAGACAAATTTCAACATAATCTGTCAAACTGCTTCTGGTATGCCATTGACAAATTATCCAGAAGGATATTCTTAGTGTTCTTCTCTTCAAATTATGCTGAGGTAAAATACTTGATAAATAAGGAAAGCTAGTAGGAAAAGTATTATGATATTGCAGAGTTGACCAGAAAATGTGTTTGCCTAGGTTTTCTGCCTACCTTTTTTCTGTGAGCTTAGAAATTCTCGAAGACACCATTCTGCCAGTTTTCTATAGCCATTAAGTTGTTCAAATATTGATGGGATATAGGAACAGCTTCCCTTTCTAAAGAGCCAAAAAAACAGGGATATTAGGTTTGGTTATATGTAATTGCCTTTGATGTATATTAGTCACGCTTCCTCTAAATGTTTTTAACTTACATATCACTGATTTGCTGTAACTCAAGGCTTTTCTGAGGGTTCTCTAAGTGTTTTCTCTTACTTGCAGGAACAGGAGTCAAAGCTGGATCACTCCAAAGACATCCGTAAGTCCTGTACTTTTGCACTAGTGCTCACGATGATATGCAGAAGATCAGTAGTCACCTCCTGGAACAAGGACAATTCCAAAGGAAAAGAGCCTATACTAAATCAGGACAATTTTGCATTCCTCTTTCGAAAACAAGATGAAAATGGTAACTTTTTATTATTGCTTACAGCTACATTAAATCTGACAACATTTTCCCATTATTGGAGTACTAGTGAAAAGGAAATAATCCTTTGTGGGAACAGCACATTTAGGGGCTTTGGTAAGGTCTCAGAGGGCCCGGGATCATCAGTATGTTACATTTACACAGTCAGGTCTCTCTTGAGAGAAACTGACTGACCCTGATGTGAACAGTACAGACTTAACATTAATGCTGTTGTACCCTTTATGGTTATATCGTCTTCACCTCTGAGATGAAATATGTTTTTCCAGTCATGCTGTCACTGCTATTCCTTTACTCTTAATAGTCCATGATTGCTTCAGAAGTAACAGAAGTAACTTCTGATCACTTCAGAAGAGATGTCTCAACAATTTAAAGACTTCACTCAGTCTTTTTGCACTAAATAAATTCCATCCCAACCCAAATACTACTGCCTTATTGACTCAGGGGCCTGCAGTGGTCTTTTTTATCTGAAATGCAAGGTTCCAGTCATTTGGTTTAAAGGAGAGCAGGTATCTGGTTTTGCCTAAAACTTTTTAAGGATGCTAAACATAAGTCAGGTAAGTATTAGGTAAACATACCTGTGACATCAGGTGAAAAAACCCCTCAGCATGTAGCAAAGCAGCCCAGAAAAAAGATAAAATCACTGATATTTATGTTGAAACTACGGATAGGCAAATGTAGATCTTTTCTGTACAGGGAATTTAACACAAAAGTAGAAAAATACATTTACAAATAAAATATAAATTTAAACTCAGATTACCTTTGTGTAAAAAATGCAATGTTAGGAGATTCAATATTGCTGCAGGTGGGAGTGAGTTTTGTTGGCCTCTTGCAAAGAATCTACCACATAGGATATAAGCTAGGTTCTGAAAAATTACTCATAGACCTAATGAGTGGTAACATTAAATCTCATTTTACATTACTGAATATTCTGTATAGTAAGAGATCTTTCAGTGAGACCTTCAAAGTGCCTGCATGATGAAAGAATGTACAGCTTCTTTAGAAAAGTGGCTTATGTGATTTGAGATCTGTTATCTCTTTGATTGTAAATAAGACTCAACTGCTTCTGAAAATTTTACTCATTTATTTTCAAGTGGAATCAATTTCTATAGCTAACGTTTTAATTTTCCTGAACAAGCAATTCTAAGAAGATTCTTAAGATGAATTTGAAATACAGGATCTGCAAGGGAAGAAGAAGGGAAGGGAAGAAAGAAGAGTGTACTTTGAAATGTTATTTATATCTTTTCATGCCAACAAAGGTTGACTAAATCTTTTAATGATTATTTAACTGTACTGAACTCTTGCATTAAAAGTCTTTAAAACCTTTTTATTTGAAAGCAGAACAAATTTCCAGAGTGCATTGACTTAAAAGAGTTTTTTCCATTATCTTCAAATTTCATTTTCATGGGCTCTGTGTGACCTCACATCTTTTTCCATACACTGAGCTGCCATGGAGCTTTCTCATGATGGAAAGCTCAAGCAAACTAAGACAGAAAACATGCATACGGATCAGTGTTCTGGAAAAAATTACTAGATACTTTTTGACTTCAACTGGATATATCAGAATTAAAATGAAATACAGTAAAAGAAATATATGCATCTTGCCTAGTGTTAAAATTACAATGAGGAAAATGGATATTTGCTGAATAAGAATACGGCACATGAAATTATACTGTTCATCTGAACGCTACCTTTTTTATGTCAGTGAAAGGCCCTAGTCCAGAAAGAACACCTACTTGTTAAAGTAATTCACTCCTAAGTGTCAGAATCTAGCATGGAAAGGCAAAAATTACAGAACAGACTCTCTCCTTTCTTTCATTATCTCTAACTGTATAACAAGAGTACTAGCCACAGACAGAAGAGAGTTCATAATATAGGTGCAATGAAAATGTTAATTCTGAGGTAGTCAAAGATGTGGCCTAAAATCAAAAGTGTTTGTTTACATGTTCAAAAATACCAAATTTTATTTCTGTAACAACAAATCAAATAAGGAAGCAAAGTCATTCTTTATTCCCAGGACTTTATCTTAACTCATATTCTGATATCCCTTATTAAATTCAAAAGCAGATGCAACCATGTCTATCTTTTTCTGTGTAGAACTAACCTTTCCTCTAAAAGAAGTTCACTAAGAACATTGTGTATATGCCTGAAAGAAAGTGCGTTTACATCTACTACATAGAATCAGACCAACATGACTTCCTCCTTCACTCCTTCTGCTAATGGCTGGTAAGCAAAATAACAGTGAGGCCTAATACCACCTCCTAGGATTCTGCAAATAATTCACAACTGAATAGAAATTATGGCCAAATCAGTGTTAATTCTGGTTTAATTACAGCCCCAAATTTGGGCCTTGTTTCAAACAAACTTTCAAAAGACTTGGACTGGGTTCTGAGTGTACCACTCTGCAGAGCATGTACACACTCTAATACGTGTGTACAAAGGATGAAGGATTTATGGTTTTGGATCTCACCCAAGCTGAATTTTGAAGGCATCACTGAAGTTTTCTTTGAACCCTACACTTAAGGATAACCTGTGAAATTCCAGGTGAATCAAAAACAGTGCAAAACCCCGTTTCTGTATCCTCTTGTGAACCCATACTAATTCAGCATTTTAAATCCAAATAAAAAAACCCCACATGAAATAGATGTACATGGCTCTAGAAGGGCAGGGATCTAGTTCTATAAAGCCAGAGGCCTAACTTGGTTATTTTTGAAAGTGAAGAGTATAATGGAAGACTGGATTAAAATTAATATTAGGATAATTTAAAATATACTAAGGCATCTAAGAACAGCAAAGTTTGATCTCTTACGAGATGTTTTCGGTAGACTAAGAAAACCATTTTCTCACTCAACTGTATTTAGACAATGTCTCCTCAATAAGAACAATTTGGAAATGGGTCCCCCAGGTACTGTAGGTACACTGATATTATTACACCTTCACAAGATATGAGCTTCTGCACTTAACCAGGATATATTGTCAGGTCCACTGGTCTCTGAAGTACCTGCCCCATTCTCTGTCTACCCCAGCAATGTCCAATAACAGCAGCACTGTCCCTATTTAAAGTAGATGTATTAAACCTCTTGACATACATATGTATCTTGAAAGAACAAGTCAATGAGTTGTGTGAAGAGACACCTTTTGAATATTATTTCTTTTGCAAGTAACATCACACTGAATTTACAAACGTTAAATCAAAGCAGGGGTTTCTTGTTAGCTGCTAGCAGCAAAAAAATATTTAGTTCCCTGGTTTTAAATACCTTTGTATAGGCCACTGTACATTCTCCTCTACGAATTTAGTGCAACTCTGATGTTATTTTTCAAAGCATGGGTGAGAATGCATGATGGTGCTGGCTTTATTCTACTACACTAGTAAAATGTCCAAGCTCTCTCGAGGGACAAATTTTTTTCATTGCATTTAGGACTCCAAGGTCCTTCCATCTCCTGAAACACACATAAACAACAAAAAAAGTTTCCTTGTCTGCTGTGGAAAACTGAGGTGTCATTGTGCCAAGACTATATTTAGTAATTCACTGGGATATAAAATTGCAGTGCAACTTACATCATCATATCTAACAGCAAAATGACATTTACTCTCTAAATCTAAGGACAAGACTGTTGCCATTTTAATTTCTTCTTTCTCTGTCAGGCTATGGCTTTGTAACAGAGTTGAAAAATTGAAAAAGAACCAGTTGAAAATGAGGCATTATGTGACATAAGTAGTGCCATCTTTGATGAATGAAAACTTCATCTGTTTTAAGGTTTGCCTCTTTGAACAATGTTAGGATGCTATGGATAATAAATAAGTATCACAGAATGAATCACAGGATGGTTGGGGTTGGAAGGGACCTCTGGAGATCAGCTAGTCCAACCCCCCTGCTAAAGCAGGTTCAGCTAGAGCAGATCGCACAGGAATGCCAGTCTTGCACCCTGTCCAGGTCTCACTGAATGGCAGCACAACCTTCTGGTGTGTAAACCACTCCTCCCAGTTTGGTATAATCAGCAAACTTGCTGACAGTGCACACAGTTTCTTCATCCAGGTCACTGATGAACAGGTTGAACAGAACACTGGCCACTGCGTAACCTCACTAACTACAGGCCTCCAGCCAAACTCTCCACCATTGATCACAACCCTTTGAGCTCTGCTGTCCAGTCAGTTCTCAATCCATCTCACTGTCCACTCATCCAACCCGCACTTCCTGAGCTTGTCTACGAGAATGTTGTGATAGACAATGTCAAAAGCCTTGCTGAAGTCAAGATAGACAACATCCACTGTTGTCCCCTCATCTACCCAGCCAATCACGCCATCACAGGCGGCTATCAGGTTGGTCAAACGTAATTTCCCCTTGGTGAATTCATGCTGACTACTCCTGGTAACCTTCTTTTCCTCCACATGCTTGGAGGTGACGACCAGAAGGAGTTGTTCCATCACCTTTCCAGGGATGGAGGTGAGGCTGACTGGCCTGTAGTTTCCTGGCTCATCTTTCTTGCCCTTTTTGAAGTAGCAAATAAAAGGATAAATTGATGGCTATTACTACCACTAAAACAGAAAGCATTAAGATGACCAAGGTTATCCACTGTTCCACAAAGAGAGACTTCGTTCATCATGCAATATCGTGTTCTATAACTCTGCTTTTTAAATGTGTAACAATGATTTTTGAAACATAAAAATGAACAGCTGCAGATACAGACACACTTTTTGAGTATCAACTCACTCAAAGCATCTCAATTAAATACTCTTATTGCTCAGAAATGATTAGAAGTGCCTAGGTTAAAAAAAAAAAAGGTGTAAACCCGCTTAAAGCACTGAAATATTTGCACATTTTACATTTGGATACTGTAATACTGCTATAGGTGAATAGTGGATCTGAAAAATTATTTGCAAGTGACTTGAAAGCAAAAAAAAATCTTGATTCTTCTTTGCTTTATACTGCCTGTAGATACATTTTGTGGAGTTAGTAGCTATGTAGGTATAAAAATGAAGAAAATTTACAGAATTTGTTAAATGCGTTTTCTAGTAGTACGCCACAAGGTGAACACAACTTCATTTTTACCCACTTTATTTTTTAATTTATTTCTGGTACTTTAGAGGTAGCTTTTAAAAACAAAGCCTTTACAAATTTCTGTCTCCCTGTTTTATATGCTCCAGTACAAATCTCCTCCTTTACTTTTTTTTCCCACACAGTGTTTCTGGGTATCATTTTCTCTATACCGATCTTTACAGTATCACAGTATGCTAGGGATTGAAAGGGACGTCAAAAGATCATCTAGTTCAATCCCCCTGCCGAAGCAGGAACACCTAGATGAGGTTACACAGGAAGGTGTCCAGGCGGGTTTTGAATGTCTCCAGAGAAGGAGACTCCACAACCTCCCTGAGCAGCCTGCTCCAGTGCTCTGGCACCCTCACTGAGAAGAAGTTTCTTCTCAAATTTGAGTGGAACCTCTTGTGTTCCAGCTTGATTCCATTACCCCTTGTCCTATCATTTGTTGCCACAGAGAAAAGCCTGGCTCCATCCTCGTGACACTCCCCCTTTATATATTTGTAAACACTAATAAGGTCACACCTTAGTCTCCTCTTCTCCAAACTAAAGAGACCCAGCTCCCTCAGTCTTTCCTCATAAGGGAGATGCTCCACTCCCTTCATTATCTTTGTTGCCCTACGCTGGACTCTCTCCAGCAGCTCTCTGTCCTTCTTGAGCTGAGGGGCTTTACTTTTTTTAAATGTCATGTTGTAGTCCTTTTCTCTTCCTTTTGTTTTTCTGTCTTCTCTATCAGACGAAATATCATCCTACAAATCTTTGTGCTGCATTAAAATTGATTTGAGTGAGCTTTAATGAAGAAAAAACAGAATGTCGAACTCTTTTTGGAGCAAGTTCTGTTAGCGCAATGCAGCTGTCATGTAGTACAGCATGATGCTATGCAGAACATAAAAAGAAAGACTGAAGTGTGAATATAGTTAAGCTCTATGTTTCTAAGGCTAGAGTTTTGCTGAATTTATCAGGCATTGACTTATATTTGTTACCTCTGATATTACTTTAACTGTCTAGAGTTGATTTAAATTTAATATTTGGAATTATATTTGTATTTCTTAATACTAGGAAATACACTAAACCCTTTTTATTTCCATATCAAACTCTGTCATTTATTGCTTTATTTTCAACGTGTTTGATACCAAACAAGTAGTACAAAAATTCTAAATCCAGAGAGTATACTCTTATATGTTGTCCAAAGGAGAAAAATTGGGCCTAGTGTTCTTATTTTCACCCACTATATAGAAGTTCAACTTAAAATACTGTATTAGCAAATTTCTCTTGTGCCTGCAACTCTACTGAATGTCTAATCTAATTAAATCAACAAAATGAAATTTCCAGTCTCAGAAAGTGTGCTAACTCACCAATAACTTTTAGCATATGGTAGTTTTTCTAAAGTCAACGTGAAGCTTGGTACAAACTTAGTAATACAGCTGGATTAGATCCCAAGAGACTATTAAGAAAGAAATTGTGGTGGAAGACATCTTAAAAGTTGAATCTCAGAATAAAAGTCATGTAAGTATTCACCTGCGCAGTGCACACAGCTGAAGACCAGGAAATGGCATCCACAGGTGGTATGTTCCAAAGTGCCCCAAAGAGAGAGACATAGATGTCCTAGGGGTATTAAATAAGAGCTGGCACTTCTTTCAGACGTATTTTTGAACATTCCAGCCAAACAGATGCCACATAAAAGTTTCTTAAGAAAATATTTAGATAAGATCTATTATGATGTTAGATATGAATAGAAAAATAGGTGCCTAAGGCTATGGGAGACAGATAATAACAAAAGACAGTGTAAGACTGGATGAAAATATATTTTTTTTACTTAACAGAAGTTAAAAACTCGTTAATTTTTATAATAAAACTAAAATGGATAAAAAATACACCAACAGCCCACAGGCAGAATTATTGGAATCTCTGAAAGTGGGGTGGAAAGTCACAATTTTTATTGATACAAAGTGATTCAACATTTTGCTAACAAAAATAAAAACAGTTTTCCTAAAGGATAACAACTAAAATGTACCAGGTTATCTCAAAGGGCAGTGAATTTGTAAAGAAACCTAGATTTTTAACTCATCTTGCACATGTTTTTCTTTCATATTGTTGATGATGTTAGTGAATATTTGTCATTTATGATACAGAAAATAAACTTGTGTTAATGGTTTGATATTCAAAATCAGGCTTTCATTGTGGAAAGATTCACACAAATGCTTAGCATTGATAGTAGCAGTGCTACTCATTTACTGAAAGTCAATAAATATATAGAACTTTGCATAAATCACACAGTGTGAATGAAACCAACACAATGACTGTCTACATACTCTCCTGTGTACTGAAATCAGACCAGTTTTTCCTTACTGGGTTCTATTGACTCCAACACAGATTGTTCCACTCAATAACACTACCCAAACTTTTTATTCTACTACTGTTCACAGTCTAGAATAGACAAAATGGTAAATAAAAATATTATAGCAATGCCTGGAATTCCCAATAGACTATACATTTATAAATGGAAATGAGGAGACCATCCTCATCCTAGGTGAGTTATGATGCATATTGTTTCAAGAAGAGGGCTTTATAATAGATTTTTGGCCTTGTTCAAGTTTAAAAACTGATTTCCTCCTCCTAAGACTGTACATTCTTTATGTTGTGTTCTTTATTTACTTTGTGCTCGACCTTATAAAGAGAGATCACATAAATCTAAGTCTCTGCACTGTTCTGCTGAAATCAGCAGAACTACTTCCAGTTGCACAAAATCAAGCACATCAATTTTTGTGGGATTGGAGTCTCACTCGAAGAGACCTGTTCTCTGCACAAGGAATGTTATCTTTATATGTGATGTTTAAAGTATGCACGAAATTGAAAACAACACTGTAGGCAAACCCTATTCCTAAAGCTATGCAAGCACCTTGCCCTCATTCAGTAGATCTCATGGGTCCATTCAATCAATTAGATTTTATTGACCCTGCTTGTCAGTCTTCTAAGCTTCACTTTGAAGGTTAGAGGACATGTGATGAAATTCTACACTAGATCAGAGAAGAATAATTAATAAACATTATACTCATGCTAAGAATGACAAAGTTAGTCATCCATTTGGTATTTCAATACCAAGTTTTAATTACTTGATTTCGGGACTATGCTAGCAGTATATTCTAGCTAATTTTAAAAATTATATTAAGTATGGAAAACCAAGTAAACATAACATGCAGTTTCTAAAAAAAAGTCTATGTATAAATTTTGTAAATACATACGCACATTCATATTCAACAGCTGCAAAACAAACTTAATGAACATGCCTTATCCTGAATTTCCTTTTACACCTCTTTAAGAAGGCAGAACATATTTGCTTGCTGTACTTTGGTGTTAGAATAACACAAGCTTTAATTGATGCAACAAAGTGTCTCTCAATATTTTTGTATTCATTACTTTTTCTTCTTTTTGTGTCTCATTTGCCTCTGAAAATGAGCCTGCTGTTGGAATACATCTTAGACTACATTACATGCCAATATCCCTACAGGACCTATTCTAAATAAGTCTGTGGGAAATCCAGACAACTGACCGTGATGGAGCTACAGAAAACTGACCACCTTCTGAAAGCAAACAACCACTTTTGCCAAAATGTGTTCCATCAAAATTGGATGTCTACCATATTCTAAACACGTACTTACCTTGGCTGTAGCATATGTAACCTTCGTTATACTTAGCATAAGAAATAGTTACAGAAGCAATTTTAGCTGCTGTGAATGACACTGTAAATGTCTTCTATAGTCTGACTGTAAATGTCTGGAATTTCGTATCAGGAATTATGTGATGATCCTTTTGGAAGAGGGACAGATGAACGACTCATCTTTAAACTAAAGTCAATCGTTTCCTGTAATTATTCAGGAAGAGCTAACTAGAAGAAACAGTTTCCACAAAAATCAGGTGAATTAAACATCAGCTCTGATTCCTTCTGTACTTCAGATGTTTGGTAATGCCAATAACTACACAAACTATGATGATACATATAGAAAACAGTGCCTCTAATTTCTGTTTTCTCCAGGCAATCTAGATAGAAATTGCTGCTCAATATGAACATTCCTTTAAATAAATTCAAACCTATGGTAAACAAAACGTATTTTTCAATTATCAAATACTCTTAGACAACAGTATCACAGGTCATTATTTTTCTTTATGCAGTTGAATGGTAAAGAAAATATGACGTGCAAAGTGTAAATTCAAATATTTTCTATAGTTATAGAAATAGTTGTTAAAAAAAAGAACATGAACTAAATAAATACAATCCATATTTAACTTGTCAAATCACTGCATTCTCAGAAGAATTAAAAAAACAGGGAACAGCTGTTATGTTTGAAGTTTTGTGGGAAAAGAGCACTTTGTGTATTTTCAATAGCTTATTTCTTTCTGAAGCCCTTTGCATGATTTATGTTAAAGATAGACTGAAGTTAGGTGGTTTCAAGTTGGTCTATGAATGCCTGCCAAGCACAGCATAGAGAATTCCATAATTCCTCCATATGATGACTTTTTTCCCCTCAAAAGCACTGAAAAATAATATAACAAGGCTACAAGCATGGACAAACTCACCTACGTATATAAATGCATACAAGTCCCTTCTTTTTTGCTCTTCTCAAATGTCTTCCAGTGCTCCAAGACTGTTACTTTGTCTATCAAATCTCAAGTTGTAAGAAAATGCACCCCAAATCCATTAACAGCTAAAGACGTTATCAACATTGATCATGTCAAATCTTTCTTGCACCAGAGGAATTTTTGCTGTTACAAACTCACAGGTTCATAGAAAACTGTCCTAGGACAAAATGTCCCTGCTTATTGCAGGCAGGTTGGACTAGATGACCTTTGAAAGTCCCTTCCAATCCAAACTATTCCATGATTCTACGATTTTATGGTTCTATGATCTTACGATAGCTTGTTTTATCACATTTAAAAAAGGCTTCTTGTGGAAGAACAACTGGAGCTGGATACTTCATTAAAGCTGTTCTACCAAGATGAAGTCCACCACATTGTCTTAGCCATGTGAGCACAAGGTCTCTTTCCATGGAAACAAACACACACTCATTTCTGCAGATAAATGTCTGCTTCCTGAGAGCCAAATCCGCATCATTGTAGACATCACTATTCATTTGCACAACATGCTCTTTTACACCTGCTGGCAATTACACTGTGCATCAGCAGGACCCCAGGAGAAGGTGACATATACAGAGAAACTGCTGCGTTTGGAAATCTTCAAATTGAACTTAACCTTCTCAGTCCCCTCCTACTGTCATTATACCTCAGGGCTTCAGCAAGATACAAATGTCTGAAAGCTCTTTAGAAGCAGACAGAGGATCCTTCGGGGCCCTAGCCTGACTGTTTGGAGTATTTGTGCAGCCCTCTAATCTGCCCTGTCTCTTGGTTACCCTAATTGTCGCAAACCTAACCTCAAAACCAGCTTGCTCATATGGGATGTTGCTTCCTCAGCACTTTTCAGTGTTCCCTCAGTGGGAGGTCACTTGTCAATCAAAATTAAATTCCAAGCCATATTCTGCCAGTGACTCAGAACTAACCACCAGAGACTCAACTAAGGTCAAACAAGATATATGTTTTACAGCTTAAATGAAAGTGTCTTTTCATGCCAAATAACTTCCCCTAATGTTTATACGGCCAATATCTCCATCCTCAGTTTTTTATTTAGAGATATCAGAAGTGCCATAGGCAATTGTTTACACCATATAACAATATTAGATAAATAGAAAAGAATTCTGTCTATAGGTATTTTCTCTATATTTTACTTATTTCTTAAATGCTTTTAAAGGATTTTTGCTTAGCCAGGATCCAAGAAAAAGATGAGATCAATTCCAATTTGAACAAGGAAGTTCTGCAGTATATATATGACAGAAGCAAGGGCTAACTGACTTTTGGGCAATGTAATCAATATCCTGTCCTGAAAACAGCTACTTATTCACCTATAATAGAGTTCAACTGAGGGACTTTTATCCCACGATCACATAATATTTCTGTAAAGAACATATTGCTAGGATTTTATCTGTGAGAATTTCTGATCAGCAACGAGGTACTGATGTGACAATTTCTCAATGCCGTACTAAAATCATGCTGAGCAGATATGGCAAAACACCATTTATTAAAAGTTATTTAGTTGTTTTTTATGTCTGTTTTGATTTTGTTCTTCAATTTCCTAACAGTAAATTTTATTGACAGAAAAGCTTCAAGAAGATAACTTTGATACTGAAGGATATTTACTGGTTTGGAATGTATATTTTTGATGACAGATATTTACACTAAACTATCGTTCTGTCTGTCACAAGCCTGAAGAAAAAAGTTTAATTCCAGGTGATCTTCTATAGCCTAACAAAGAGTCAGGGTGTTGGTTCTGAATTTTGGAGAGCAAGCACACACATAAAAATTTACAAACAATTAATTGGCAGAAACACATCTTAGTTTTGTCAAATAAATGGATATGACTGAACAGCAACACCTACAAATAGTTAAGGGATCATTTCACAAACTGCCAACGAATAACTATGACACTACTGAAATCCCAATATGAAGAATATATTATTTTAACTGCAGTCCCTTTTCTAGAAAAGCACTTACCAGATTAAGAAATATTATCTTTAATTTCTCTGATATACTGATTGTGTCTCCTCGTATCTCATATGTACAAATAGAGAGGGAGGGAGAGATGGAGAAGAAGGAAGAGGGAGGCAGGGAGAGAAAGGGGCAGGAGCAAGGATGTAGCAGGATAGAATTAATTTCCTATTCAACTATATACTGGTATGATTTCTAATTTTAGCATATGCAGTAACTTTTGTTTTAAAGAAAAAAATAAGGGCTTTGATAGGTCATTAGAAAGACAGCTGATGTTAAATGAGTTATCACATTTTTTACAAATCATCTGGTGAATTCAGCATTAAAGCAGAGCACAATTTAAAAGCCTGGTTAAAGTCTGAAGTACAATGTAAAGATCTCAGCTACCATTAATCGAGAGAGGAGGCTTCTCCAATAATAGGATTACATAAGATAATGCAGCAAGGCTTCTACCCTTTTCCTTTCCTCTTCAAGTTCTGATGGGAAGGATCAATGCCAAGGGTTGGACTAGCCATGAGAGAGGCATATAAAAGTCTGGGAAAAATACATGAATCAAAGTGAAGAAGTTCTTTATACATCACTTATCTGTGAATACACAGCAATCTGGACTTAAAAAACACAGTAATTTAATACAAAACATTAAAAAAAACCCATATACATGCATTCTCTAACTGATTTTAAAGGTGTGTAAGACAGCTATACCCTTGAAATCGTTTACAGGCCCCCCAGTAATGTTAACTCATTTCTATGCTTTAGAGAGCAAAGATTCAGTTGTCTTTCACGTGATTGTGTACTGTTAGTAAATACAAGGATTTGATATTCAATTCTGACTACTTGCATTCCTCATGTTTTTAGTGTCGTACAAAGGCAAACCAGGAAAGGACATTATAAAGTGTTTATCTCTGCTGTCATTGAACCCAATGAGAGTTTTCTATTACTGAAACCAGAGAAAACAAATAAACCTGGATGAATAGTGCAGTTACCTTATAAACTTTTGGAGATTAGATTGAAATCCTGATGAGCAACTTGTATATTGAGTTTTGTTAACATTGAGCAATGTGTATTAAGGGTAATTTGATTTCAAAGGAAGCTGGGAAATAAATTCAAAGTTTGAAATTGCAAAGGGCCCAATACAGAATCACAGAATCAC